>JBAMBL010001685.1:0-229244 GCA_037043405.1 Drosophila subquinaria
GCGTTTGTGTGCCAACATAATTCTTTTCTGTTCCGTTCCGTTCTGTTCTGTTCTCATGCAGCCTCCGCCTGCGTCGCTTCGCAGCTAGCGCAGCAGTCGCGTTTGCTGCTGTGCAAAAAGTCACGTACCCGCGGCGAGTTTTACATTTTCATTACGCCTGTTTAAAAATGTGCAGCACAGCAGCTTGTGAACTGAGAGACGAAGTAGGGGTGAAGCGTATCACCTTTGGGCGCATGCTGCAAATTGGGGACAAGCGCAACCACGACAACAGCAGCCTCACCGTAACGTAACGTAACGGTACCTTTCGGTCCATAATTGCCCAAAAATGGCGATGACGACACTTTATAGCTTCTGCTTCTACCATAAACTGAGGCAAAAGTTGTCTCCGTGCCAAATGGGAGCAGGCGAAATCAAAACTGCGCTGCCACCGCTGCCGTCAACGTCGACGCCGACTACGACGCCGCCATGTCGGAGCTTTCACTGAAACTCAATTAAGTTAACAAATATGCGCTGACCATGGGATGAGAAACGTTGATGTGCTGCCGGCCAGGACATCAGCAATCGCCATCGCCATCGCTATCGACAACTGACAGGCACACCTGTGAACATACCCGACACCTCACCTCCACAATTATGACATTACTCGAAATCCATCAATGCCGAGGCAAACGCGGACAGCTTTCAATTATACCATAAATCGCAGCTGGGGATGCTCCCCTTCATTTCAAATGATTTTATTTCTGATTTTGTCATGCAGATGTCAATTGTTGTTGCTCTTTTTTCTGATTTATTTTTTTTTTGTAATGGCTTACATGCATTTTATTTTGTTTTGGTCGCTGGCCGCTGTTGCTCAGCAGTCTCATTTTGCAATAAAATTTATGTGCAATGTTCAAAGTCCAACGGTCAGTCGGTCGCACACATGCATAGAAACGCACACGCATACTTGCACACTAATAAAACACACGCAAATGAAAGAAGAGAACAAAACTGCAAGCAGCAACCAAACAGCAGCAGCAGCCGCAGTAGCGACAAAACTTGAGCTATTTTGAACAGTGACCGAAGCACAGACCCCAAGCAGAATGTGAAGGGGAAGTAGCAAGGCAACAATCACACTGTGAGAGGAGGAGGGCATGTTAGTGAGTAGGATTAGCAAAAGTTTAAATACGAGTACAACAACGTAACGGCGTGAAAGGGGACAAGGGGGAAGCTGAGTAGCTGTGAACTAATCTCAAATAAGCGAATTGAAAGTGAAATTGGTTTTTTCTCATCGTTCTCGTTTCTGTTGAGGCAGCAGCGGAAGGTCTTACATACATATATATGTATATATGTACATATGTGTGTGTATATTTCGACTGCAAGAATTTATCGAGTATTTTATGCTGAGCAATTTAAAATCTATGCCTAGTTTTTAAGCTGTAAAATAAATTTGCTTTGTCTGAACGAATGCATTTGGGTCAAAGACTTATGTACATAAGTAAATTCAACAAAATGCATTTGTTGCAATGTATGTGTATGTGTAAACGCCACTCAACATTTAACGCCCACTTCTGTTGCATCACAGACTTTTGCACTCCTCTCAGCATCTTCATGTTGATCATTTAACGATCCTCCCAATTGATATCGCCTACAAATGTTTAGAATTCCCATTTACAATTTTCCAGCACGTGGTATTACATGACCCGTAAGATTTCATCTATAGGCATATTCGTAATTAACTGCAATTTATGGCCAGAACTCGTGAGCATCCGCGCCCAGTAACACGAACCCGTTCAAATTCGTCTCCTCTTTCCTCATACCTCAAACCTCAATCAATTTGAATGCATTGAACCTGTTTGCTTGCCCCCTGCTTCCTCGCCGTTTTCATTGTCAGCTTGCAGCGGCAGCAACTTCCCCTTTTCAATTAGCACACCTTGCCCCGCCTCTTCGCCTCATCGCCGCGTCCCATCAACATCGTCATCTTTGCTGATCACTCGACTAGCGCGTGCTCAGTTAGCAACAACAAGCACTACAACAATTCTTGCCATCTATGGGGGTCTCTCATTGTCTGTGTCTGGCATAACGTTTGCTCTGTCGTTTAGCTCCATACATTCAAACATACTGCGAGTATGTACATACATATTTATTTATTTCATTTTCATTTTATAAGGCACTGAGAGAGTTGAACATTGTTAAACCGTCAACGTGTCAAGCACGATTAGACGACGGCGACGTGAGCAATGGCAGATCAGACTCGTTTACAGATTCGACATATGTATACAGTTAACGAAATTGAGCATACACATGCATTTTCACACAATGTATTTATATACATACATATGTACATAAACACATGCTTATGTAGACCTCCGCCCACGTTATGTTTCTGCTTACCTTCTTTGGCTCTGCTGCATTAAAAATGTCGTCGTTTGATGCACGTGTACGAGAATAGCCATCAAAAGGCATTTTGAACGCATAACTTAAAAATATTTTGTTGCTTACCGAGTAAGTAAAATGTATATGAACTTCGCTTCCATCGCAAGCGCGGCTTTTGTACTCACACCCGGGGGAAGAGAGGGAGAAAGACAAACAGTAGCAGACCAACAGCAAATTTGAGAGCAAAGTCCAAAGCCGGCGTGCACTGCTAAAGCTGACGTCATTTGGAAGCAGAGCAAAGCATAGTCTTTTCAGTTACTGTTGTTTACTTTGAAGCATCATATGGCACTTGTTCGTTTCACAGTTTCGAGTTTGTTTGTCTCGCTCATAATATTTTCAAGTATTGCGATTTATCAACAGCAACAACAACAACCATAACAAACAGCAAACACAAACATAACAAGCAAAAGCATCACAAGCGATCAGAAAAAACAAAAAGAAAAACAAAGTGAACACTCACTGTGCGAGTGCGAGTCCAAAGTCCAAACGGCGTTTCAGAGGCCCGAGTCCAAAGTCCAAAGTCCAATTCGAATGCAATGGTCGGGTTTTCTGCTCATCGGCCAGCATGTTGTGCTAGTCATCGCCAGCCCCCACCTGCATCTCTCGCTCACTCGCGTTTACAATTTTGTTTGTGCTTCCCTCTCTGCAACAGCTAAGAGTAAGACTCTCTCATTGCGTACCCCCCCCCCCAGCAACACTTGTTTTTTGCTTGCTCCGTTTTGTTTACCTTTCTGAACAAATTTAACGTCGTCACTCTCTTGAACGGTGCTCTCTCGTGGTCTCTCTTTTAAGATTGGGACTCTTGAAACTCTTAAAACATGTGGTCGCGTCTGTTGATTGCATGTAAAAGAGTTAATAGCTCGTCTCAGCGGCTGTTGCTGCTGCTGTTGTTGTTGACTCCATGGACCAAATAACGTTATAGAGCAACGACAATAAACATTTTATGACAATTATTTATACACATATGTATGTACATTCATTTATGTATGAATTACGAAATGCAATAAATGCCAAATTGTCAAAGTTGCGGCCCTCTGGGGCAATATTTTCATTTCAATTTGTGTCACCTTCGGGGCACTGTTCAATTTTCGAATTTGATAAAAATCACTGCAGTTGCTGATTCTGCTACCGCTGACGTCATACGCCCACTCAGCAGGCGTGTCTTTATACTTATACACTTTTATGACCAAATTGTATACAAATTATGCATCTTTTGTTATCCTTGCGTATGCGGACGCCTTTGAAATGCCCCCAGTCACATTTCCAGTCACAGTCACGCACACACACACACTCACACACAATTTTGTTGTTTTGCAAAATTGTCGCCGGCTTTTGTTGGGAAAAAATAAGTTCACGTTTCGCATTTGCCTTTGCTGCGATTCGCATTTTATTTAATTTTAGCGAAACGAAATGAAAAAAAATACTCAAAATGTGGACTTTGCACCTTCGTTGGCGACGTCGACTTCGATGGCAACGTTTTTGTATTGAATGAATTTAGTAGTTGTTATTGTTGTTGCCATTTGTTGCTAGTTGCCACGTTTCGCGGTTAAACAAACAACAATGTGAAATGCATAATAAAAACATTCATATAATTGCTCGCATAAAATAAAAAGAAAAATAATGTAATAACAACTAATTACCGCAGATTCGAAAAGTTATATAAATAGAAATGTCGTGAAATGCTTTATGTTCTTTATCAATTTTGTATTCCATGTGGAATTTATAGAAAGCTTCAAAAGCTATTTATGTCTAAAGCTTTGCAAGCGCAAATCTGACTGGATACACAACATTTCCAATTGGCAACAAAATCCACAATAGAGATCAATTGAGAAGCTTTGGAGTGGGAAATGATTTGAATTGGAATATTAAGCGTAGTGATTCGTTTTGTTTGAAGTCAGTTCTTTAAATGCATCTGGCTTGCCTCAATGACAGTTTTCATTTGCGGAAAATTCACAATTAACAGTTGGTAGTCATTAAGCTAACGATTCATTACGAGTGCTCTCAAGAATGCAAGTCAAACAACCAACTAATTAAGCTGCCAAATGCCGCTGACAGTTGCGGTAAGGCGACAGTACAGTGAAGAGATGCCTAATGGTGTGAGGAAGGCGAAGGGAGTGGGATTGCAAAACTCAATTAATTATACACATAATCCACTTGGCAGATCGATTTACATACTCACAACAGCAGCTTGACTTGGCATCAAACGTTGCTGCGACACTTGTGGCTGAAGTCTCTCTTTCAGCCTCTGTCTCTGTCCCTGTCGGCCTCATCATCATCATCATCATTTCCATTGCGTCGAGTGGGCGGAAGCATTTGCCAAAGCGACGACAATACAATCCACATGCTCACATGAACCACACACCATGCATCGCATTCAGGGTCGTTTCTTGGGGTCGCAATAGTTTCTCTTCTCCTTTTGCTTTTGTTTCTCCTTCTCCTTGTTGTCGTTTAGTTGTAATTGTTGTTTTGGCCCAGTTCGATTTGAGGCAGCCCCTTGAGAACCAACTAATGAAGCCTCTCGAGAGCTTAAGAAAATTGATCTTCAAACTGAAACAATGACAGCAATTAACTAACTTAAGATTTATTAATTGACAGCAATTACATGCGTAATTAAAAACGTTTCATAAATTGACAATTGTTAATTAGGAAGTTAATTAAAAGTAAAATTTAATATGTTAATCTGCTAAGAAGTGAATAAAGTTAGGCCCACACGCGCGTTCTTAGCCAATGCCATTTGCCAGGGCTAATTTCAGCCACGCCCACCCACACACACGCGCGCACGCACGCAAACACACACACACACATGCTCATGCTCATCTGATATTCTGCGGCTGCCTAATTGGAAAGTGAAAATGTGCGAGGCGCTGACGCGTGACTCCTTGGGAGCAACTTGTTGCCTTGGCTACCTGTGCTCTGCCTCTTGGCCCAGAAGTTGCCTCATTATGCAAAGTGCTCCAGGGGGCGGCGGGCAACATCGAGAACGTGGTGTGGTGGGCGGGTTCGGGAGCAGGGGCAGGGGATGTCCTGAGGCGTAGCGTGCGTTGACGCAACAGCAAAAAATGTTTGTTGCTTGGCATTTGGAATTTGTGTGCGCTTTGCAAATTTCATTTCATTTCATTTCGCTTCGTTTCTGTTGTCGCTGACCCAAACAACCAATGCAACTAGTGCGAACAAGAAATGGGGATGAGGAGTAAGACGGGAGAGGGGGAGGGGAAGGGTTGGATGCGTAGAATGCCAGCTTGGATTGCCAGTTATAACAAACCGACAGCATCGTCGTCATCGGCTTGACTATGTTGATTTGCAGTTGGTTATGTTGTCGTTGTCGTTCTTGATTTGCTTTTATTCTAGCCGCTACCCCTTAATCGCTTTTCCAAACGGGGTATATCGACTGATACAAGACTTGGGTTCATAGTCAAACAATTGCTGATAGTTCCATTAATATATAAATATTAACATACATAGCAATACATATATACTCAATTGTTACCTCAATTGTACAGGGTACGCTGTGGTCAGGCATTGCCGCTTGTCGCGTTCCTTGGAGTCTCGTCGTCGTTGTTGTTGTTGACATCGCTGACGTGCAGCAAACAGTTGAATTTGTTCCATTCGCAATGATGACACGCTCGTTGCATAAGCAAATATTTCGAGGCCTTCCCCCTTCCTCCTGCCCCCTCCCATATCACGATTAACACCCACACACACACTCTCCCACTCTGTGTGCTTGTGTGTTCCTGACAGACGCAGTTGTCGTTGCCAACTGTCATAGCAACGATGCTGGATTTGAGAAAGAAAACCCACAGACAGAACAACTGACAGGACATTGTCAGGACACAGTTCCAACTCGCAGCACACAGCACAGAGCACAGTGTATATGCCAATGACACTGGCTGACAGGCTCAGCTCTGATAAGCTTCAAATGCGATTGGTTCGGTATTTGCTTCAGCTTTAAATACACTTGAATTAAACGAGTTCTATGAGAACAGAAAAGATGCCAAGTTAATGAAATATAAACTGATTCTTCTTCTACTAATTCTACTACTAATTCTTCTTCTGTACAATTTCTGGTTACTTCAATTATTTCTTACTTATCTAGCTTTTAGTTAATTTATGGTTTAGTTTAATGTTGTTTAATACAATGTTTGTCCGTCTTTGTCCGCGCGTCAACAAGCCCGTGCTTGGTGTCGTTTTGGCCACTTGAATGTACTGCCCGTTTAGTACATCAACGTCCAAATAAATAAATTTAGAGATGATTTACTTTCTGGAATCCCTTTAATATTTACTATATGTAAGACTTACTATCTGTAAGACATTTGAATAGAGATCGCAATAACTGAGTGATTGATTGTTTAATAACATGCTTATTCATAAATAAAAATCTTATTCCAGGTATTGAAGGCACTTGGCATCATTTGTGAAATGGAATACTTTGGCTTGGAGCCCTGGACGCCCAACCAGAAGGAGTCGCGCACTCGCCAGTGGTACAACCTGAGGAATCGTCTGCACGGCGACAGCGTCAGCAGCAGCAATGGAATCCAGCTGATGCTCGCACTGCGCGTCAAGTTTTGGGTGCCCGTGCACAGCATCCTGCAGGAGAGCGTAAGGAATCTGTTCTATATGCAGGCACGACGCGATCTCCTCGAGGCGCGTCTCTGCGCCCACGACTGGAGCAATGCCGCCAAGCTGTCGGCGCTGCTCTGCCAGGCCGATGGTCTGCGCTTCAACGAGCAGGCGCTGCGTGCCGAGTGTCCCATGCGGATGCGACGAGAGTTGGCCCAACAGCAGCTGGCGCAGCAGCAGCAACAGCAGCAGAGCAAACTGGAGCAGCAGCGCAAGGAGAAGGAACATGTGCTGAGCTTCAAGAAGCGTCGGCTATCCAAACAGAAATCTGTGGAGCACATCGAGTGCTGCACTCTGTCCGCCGCATCGACCATTGCCAGCAACAACAACATCATCAACAACAACAACTTGCAGCCCTCGCCATCACCATCAGCTTCAGCATCCGCATCCGCATCTGCATCCGTATCTGCATCCACATCCGCCTGCAGCTCGAGCAGCTCCAGCAGTCCGAGCAACAGCAGCAGCAGCCACTCGGGTCTCGACGAGCGATTGGCCAGTAATCCGCTTCGCGTCTACGAGGAGTACGTGATCCTGACCAGCGCCGACAGTGAGCCACCAGTGGACTTTCTCCGACAGATTGCCATGGAGCACAGCAGATTGGCCAAGCTGCCGATGGCCCCCAAGTCGGCCAAGTACTGGCTGCTGCGCGAGATCCAGGAACTCAGCGGCTACGGCGAGGAACTCTTCAGCGGCGTCACCACCAACGAAAGTGCCGCTCGATGCGACATTGCAGTCGGCGCACATGGCATCACAGTCATCCGTGGGGAGGAAAAAGAAAGGTGAGTCATTCAAACATGGCATTGGGATATAATTTTACTAAAGAAATGTTTTACCCATTGCAGCATCCCGTTCAGTGCCATTGCCGCTGCCAAGTCGCTGAGGCGCACCTTCAAGCTGGAGTATGTGGACGATCACAACGATCGCAAGGAGCTGGAGATCAAGCTGCCAAAGCAGCCCATTGCTTCGGGACTATACAGGTCCATAACCGAGCGACATGCGTTCTACGTGTGCGACAAGGTTCGCTGTGTGGTCACCAATCAGTTTACGAGGGATCTCAAGGGCACCATTGCGTCCATGTTCAAGGAGGACACGGAGCTGGGCAAGCGCTACGTCTTCGACATACAGCACACGTGCCGCGAGGTGCACGACCAGGCGAGGCGCAAGCTGCACGAACGTGGAGGCGATGTGGCCGCCATGGCGGCCATCGATGACGGCAGCAGCTGTGAGCCCGGCCTGGATGTGGGCGACGATAGTGTCGTGCTGGGTGTTGGTGCTGGCGTTGGCGGTGCCGGTTCCATGGCCGGCAAGATAGATTTGGCCATACGCGACAAGGAGGCGCGTGAGGCGGCGATTGAGCGCTGCGTGGACACGCGCATCTCCGAGGCCATGCAGTGCAAGATCTGCATGGATCGAGCGATCAACACAGTGTTCAATCCGTGCTGTCACGTCATTGCCTGTGCACAGTGTGCGGCTAGGTGAGTTACCTCTTTTGTCAGATCTCAAAGAGCTGCAGCATTAACTGTGATTCGTATTCCTCTTGCCTTGCAGATGCAGCAATTGCCCCAACTGTCGTGTCAAGATCACCAGCGTAGTCAAAATCTATCTGCCACCTGAACTGCGCATCAGCCAAACCGTTGCCAGCAGCAGCTGCAGCAGCATCGTTGGCCCCCTGGCGGAGTCTCATCCAAAAACCCATCAGCAGGAGCAGCAGCAGCAACCGTTTGATCAGTTGGAACAGATCGACAGCGCAGCATCGACATCTGGGGCAGCAATAGGAGCAGGAGCAGCGCCGCCTGGAGCCGGGCCAAAGGTGACGACGGCTGCCTAGAATTGGCTGTGCTCGCTGCTGTTCCGGCTGATGGAATGGGTCTGCGTGCCGATCGTTTGATCGTGCCGTGGACGCGTGCCGTGATCTCGTCTCGCTGTTGAATCTACTATGACCATATTAACTTTCGAGGGAACAAACCAAAAACAAATATGTCAAGAGTTTCTAGCAACTACAAAACCACTAAGCTACAAAGCAACACTATAAGCCCGTAAACTCTTGTATCTTTACTCAAGTATTTTATGGATATATATATATGTAACATTATGTATGTATGTATATAAACCACGACTATAAAGTGCTATTTAACCCTATCTAAGACTTCACGAATTAGCCTGTTTAGTAATACCTAGTAATGCCTAAACAAATACTAATAACTATTACTATATAAGTGCAGACGCATATATATATGTATATGTGTATTTCGATAACTATACGACATGATATCTTTATACTATACTACAGTAAATACAATACATATGTACTTGTAAATAGTGCGGCTACTTACATCTGTTACTTACTAATTTCTAGTTAGAATTTTACGCCTAGAACTATATATACTATATATTATTATATTACTTATACGATACGAAACTCGAGATGTATTTATTATAATGCTAATGCCTAAAAACTCTTAGTATTTATTAAATGTATGTAACTAAACACAACTTGTCTTGCCCATAAGCAAGCCCAAAATTCTCATGTCGTAGCATAACATACACATATATTATAAATATAGATATATATATATATATATATTCTCGTACATAGTAACTTAGGACAAGCGTACAATAATCGCAAGTTTAAGGAGCAAATAGTACTAAGTACCTGCAAACTGCTAAATGCGTTTCTCTGCTGCAGATATTAAAACGTAGTCAATAATAAATGTTAACATGTTATACCAATCAACGAATTTATTTAATTTTTTATTTCTTATTTCCCATTTCTGTTAAGTATGACCCCGAGTCACACCTCCTACCCTTTTCTTCTTTAAAATTCTAGTCAAATTAAAAAATTTATGAATTCCATTTAAATTCATCAAACCTAAGCTTGAAAAAGTCTTTGGAATTACATAAAAAGTTTAAAGAGTCCGTCTAGAGGCTCCTAGCTCAGGAGCTCATAAGATTTTAAATATTTTGCACGAAGTCTCTTATTTTGAGTGCATCTGTTGGCTTAAAGAATTTCTGGAGGAAGAAATTGTCCTTATTCAGGTATGCCACAGAAATCACAAGTGAAAGCGAATTCAGAAAAAAGCAATTTCGCTTCGAAAATTTCTCCTTGCCACAGAACTTCGAGTAATTTATTGTTTTAAGCATGTACACCAACCTTTTCGAACCAGGCTGCTAGGGCTGGCCCCTTCTCAAATTAAATTTCCCAAGGGTTTGTTTTGTATGTTTTTATTTTATTTCTTCTTTAACTAATATTACTTAATTTATTTATATAATAATTGATACTGTATAGCTTAAAAAAATATAAAAGTATTGGCGCGGCAAACAATAAAAGTTACTCGATAACTTTAAATTCTAAAATTCGGACAAAAAATGTGACATTATTCTCATGGCATCGGACGCCAGTGGATTGAGTAATGATTTCGTTTCACCCAAAAATGTTCAGATGAATTGACTGTGGCACGGAGAAATGAAATTGACTTGAAACTCAAGTGGAAGAGATTTCTGTGGCATACCTGATTATTTAGGATTTTTACTAGCCTAGAGATTTTAAATATATTTTGAACCCTGAAAGTTTATACTTTTTCTGAGTTTTTTTTACACAAATTTTTAATTTTCCCTAAAGTTTTAATATATTATTTTCTTTTCGCTTTATTTGAATGTCGTAAGAAATCGTAAATAAAATATATATTATATAGAACTTCATAAATTTGACCCAATCCACTCATGTGATCATCTTTATTCCATTAATGCCAATTCACCACTGTAATTTTGATAACTTGGAAAATTTGTAGCAATGGAGCAACATTTGGAAAAACCGGTGAAATTGGGAGTTCTCGTTTGGAATCTACTGAATGTCGGGACTAGCATAAAGAATCCATTTGATGAAGCAATGGATAATTGTTTAAACGACTTGTAAAAATTTAATCAGGCGTGCCACAGAAATCGCAAGCGAATTAGAATTCCGCAGAAAGCATTTCCGCACGGAAATTTCCAAGGTGCCACAGAACCTCGAGAGATTTAATTTTTTTTTTTGCATTTTCACCAACCTTTTCGAAGACACCTTCTCAGATTAAATTACACAAGGGTTTGTTTAGCATCTTTTTTAGGTTTTTCATTGCAGAACAATAATTTTTTTATTTTCTTCTCTTTTTATTTATATAATTTAATTCATTTATATAATATTTGACTTTATTTAGCTTCAACAAATTTAAAAGCAACAAAATAAAAGTTACTCGACAGCTCTAGCGACTGTCTGCCATTAGTCTGGCAACTTTTCGCGACAAATGTTTTCACAATTGCACAATAAGTTAAAGGTTTTTTTCGGTAAAACTTGATTTACCTCAAAATGCTTAATTTAAAGAAAACAGAAGTGGTTCCACATATATATATTTAAAAAATGTGGCATCGCTGCCCCTGACTTCGAAAATCTAAATCGAATTAGGTGCCAGCGGATTTAGCGCTAGTTATTTCCCGTAAAATTATTCTGCGAATTGGCGAAATGAAATTGAGGTGAAATTCAAGCGAAAGCGACTTCTGTGTTTTATGTGTAGCTGCCGCTCCAAGCGGTCGACTTTTCAAATCGAACTATAGGTGGCGTATTTATAATTCGGAAAAGTCAATTTCATTTGAAATTTGAAAAAAATGAACAAAAATGAATTAAAAAAAGCTGAGAAACAATTTAAAAAAAACAACAAAATCCAAAATTAGGTAAAATAATGAAGTTTATTTAGAAATGGTTTTGGTGGCAAAATTGAGAAAAAACCAAAAAAAAATTGAGAAATAACAAAAAACTTGAGAAACAAAAAACGTACGAAATTCGAGAACATTTTAACAAAATTTCTGATATTTTTTTCAATTTTCTAGCTCAAAGTTGAATTTTTTGGCCGAAAAAAACAATGTCCAAAAATTTACCCTTTTTTTTGCCGCTTTTTTCCGGCAGGCGCGCAGAAAACAATAAGCAAGAGATACCAAAAACGTAGAGGAGCGGTAGATGACGCTTTGCAGCGCATTTTGATTGGCTGATTTTTGGTGTTTAATTTCTGTTTGTTTTCTGACATGGTGTTTTTAGCTATTTTCCCGCTAGATCTAGTGGGTTGCAATTGGCAAATGCGGGATAAATTGTAAAATAGTTGGAAAATAGCTAAATTGGCAACACACACGCTCGCTTCTTAAAGCCACTAGGCTTATCAACATGCAGAACTGATTTGCAAAAAAAGGCGAGAATAGGCAATGAAAAATGTATATTAATATTAATAGAGGAGAAATATGCGATGAAACGCAAGCACAGCGGGTATTTGGTGCACTTATCGCTTTTGAACTTTTCACGTGGATTCTCCCTTTAAATTAATGCAAAAATACAAATATTGGCCTCTTTTCCACCTCAGCAGAATTTTGTCTGCTGACTCGAAAAGATCCAATCTGCTGTTTTTTGTTAATTTCACCGCCATTTCTTTTGACTTATTGTGAGAGAGTGAGATAGATAGATACCGAAACTCTAAACAAATCGATGTTTCGCTGGGCTTGACAGCTGTTTCAAACAGTGCTGGATAACGCCCGTTCCTTATCTGGCAACTCCGTTTTTAGTTTCAGTTTAGTTGACGTCCGGACCGACAAGCGGAGATAAATGTCGTCTTCTTCTTATTCACCTTACGCCAGCGTTTTTTTTATATGACCTTACGCTAGGCCTTTTATCTGACGTCGGTACTAGGCTTTACGAACGAAATGTGCGCGCGAGAAAAACAAAACAGAACGTAAACAAAAGAGTTGAAAGAATTAAAATCCGACTTTGTGCAAACAAAAATGCAAACAAATTAATAAATTTAAATAATTATTGGTAAATCCAAACAAATCGGTGCAATATTTTCAATTTGAAAGTTTTCAACTCTTGCAGACAGAACGAGCACGCAGCGGACAAGAAAAAAACATAAATTCTGAATCACGGACGCCGTCATCAGTTCACACGTGTTCAGTGCAAACGTTTCAATGGTGCGGAATTCGTGGAACGTGCCCCATTTGTCGACCATGACTCCTGGCACAGTATTTAAATGTTTATGAGCCTAAAAAAAAGACAGTTTCCATTTCTCACATTTTTTATAAGCAGATATTTTTTTGCATTTGCTCTGAATTGAAAATTATGAAAAATTTAATTTTGTTCCGAATTCGAATGCCGGCGCTGTACATTTTTTGAACTGTCGACAGATTGTGGCGGTCGGCCGATACAGCTGTTTATATTTTAATAATTGACTGAAAGACAATGTGTACACACTGAAAACTAGCGAGTATTTTAAAATTTGGGTCGGCTACTGAGCTAAAAAGTAAAGCAGTTCATGCCAATAATACCCGAAACTTATAAGATATTAGATGTGAAACTAATCGATTTTTCGATATTAGCGAAGTTGTTAACGCCATCGATAGGTGATTAAATCAGTCGACTATATTACCGATAGCATCTTTTGAATAGGTGCGAAATTTACATGTGAATTTGTGTTTAGCTAAATAGCAATAATTTAACAACAAAGCTTATTCTAAACCAAATAAATTATAAATTTAACAAAATAAAGGAGAGCCTTTTAACTAATGTCGTGTGCTAGCAGACTTCAGGGGGTAAAGTTGGTATAATTAATTCTAAATTAAAAATTCGAAACTCCACAAACATAAACAAAATATTATGTAAAATTTTTAATGTTCTAGCTTCAAAATAAAGAAATTTTAAGAACTTTTTTGATCAATTTAAAAAAAATACTATCGGGGGTGCCACAGAAATCGGTTTCGCTTGAATTTCACTTAAATTTGTATGAATATATAGACATCGTCGTTTTTCAGTGTCTAGATGGCTGCCACCCTTTTTTCTGGAAGCCAAGGTTGCCACTAGAGGTCGAATACTTTGGATAGTCGACACCACCGATAGTGAGCGATATTTTTTTCGAAATCACCGATAGTTTTCGATAGTGTGTATTTATGAGCAAAAATTATAAGTTTCTGAATAAAATTTCAACAAAAACGTAAAATTATTATTAATTGTATTTAAATTTTTAGGAAGATTAGAAGATTGTTCCTTATAGGCCTTGAAAGTCATAAAAAATACATTTCACTTGGAAAATTAAAATTAATTTCATTTTCAATAATGATCTGCTATTAGCTATTTTAATAGCCAACTTCCAATTTCTATTTTGTTGAATGAGCTTTTATCCAGATCAGTAAATCTGTATCCTGTGATGCAGTCACATGTCACTTTGGCTATCAGTGATAGGCACGCTTGCTACAATTGGCGTTCTTGCGCCAAAACTGGCTTTTTTTCCTGGTTGGCTTAGATTATTTTCAACCAAATCGTAATCAGTTGACGGAACGACCCTTTTTGCACACTGATTAGTTTTAGATTTCGTGAACAGCTGACAACCTGGCCGAACAGCTGATTGACCACTAAAAAATATACAAAGGAGAAATATGCGATGGCACGCAAGCACAGCGGGTATTGGGTGCACCCATTGCTTTTGATCTTTTTACGTGGGTCCTCCCTTTATATTAATGAAAAAATACAAAATTATCTAATTTATGTCTATAAAAACAATTTTAGCTTTCGTTCTTGGTTAAATTCTACCAATATTGTCGTCGTTATTGACCAAATCCAAATAGTCTTCATCGTTTTCACTTGTCTTCCAGACATTTATCTCCATATACCTAGTGAAACTCTAAACAATTCGATGTTTCGCCAAGCCTCTCAGCTAAAGCATAGTACGCTCTAGCCGAAAATATTTTTGCAAGGCCAAAACTTCATATAAAAAAAAGGGTTGCAAACATGCTCGAAATTATTTTGTAAGGCCATTTCTAAACGTATGTACGCTGTACCTAAATATGGGCAGCTCAGAATATTTTCTGGCGTTTTACAACACTGTTTGGTCCACAGATGGCAGCTTTATTTTGACCTTTCAAAACATCGATTGAATCGATGTTTTGACTAGTCGAAATATATGAACAACAATGGCGGGAAAATATAAGCAGCAAAATAAGAGCCGAATTGATGTCTTCGAAAATGAAGAACGAATAAGGCTAATTGAAGAGGTGAGAGAGAGGCCAATCATATGGGATAAAACCGATAAAAAGCATTTTGATGCGACTTTTATCAAAAGTGCATGGGAAAGTATTGCAGAGGCCGTTAATCCGAAAATTATGGTATTGGTCGCTGCTACTTCACTGATCCAGTCCATTTGGTCCATTTTGTCACTTTGATTATTTGAAATTGTATTTACTTGTTTGTTGTGAACAGCTGACGCAACAGTGCGACCACAGCAGCAAAGGACCAACAATCTCTCAACTTTTTAGTGATTTTTGGTATTTTGCTGTCAAGCATAGTACGCTCTAGCCGAAAATATTTTTGCAAGGCCAAAACTCCATATAAAAAAAAGGATTGCAAACATGCTCGAAATTATTTTGTAAGGCCATTTCTAAACGTATGTACGCTGTACCTAAATATGGGCAGCTCAGAATATTTTCTGGCATTTTACAACACTGTTTGGTCAACAGATGGCAGCTTTATTTTGACCTTTCAAAACAACGATTCAATCGATGTTTTGAAAGGTCAAAATCTTTTTGAACAGAAATGGCGACCAACAAGCAGCAAAATAAGAGCCAAATTGAGATCTTGGCTCACAAAGATCGAATTAGACTTATTGAAGAGGTGCTACAGAGGCCAATATTGTGAGATTTTACCGAAAAAAAAACATTTTGTTAGGATTTTTATAATTAATAATTTTTAATTTAATAATTAGGGTATTAGTCGCTGCTAATTCTCTTATCCTGTCCATTTTGTCCATTTTCTCTTTATTTTTGTGCTCAATGTTATTTATTTGTTTGTTGTGCATAGCTGACACAACAGTGTGCCCACAGCAGTATAACACCAACAATCTCACAACTTTTTAGTGATTTTTGGTATTATGCTGTCACACTGAAGTTTGTAAGGCCGGACTTCAAAACATCGAACATTTTGAGCATCCAAAATGTTTTCAGCTAGAGCGTACTACGCTTCACACTGAATTCTGTAAGGCCCGACCTCAAAACATCGAACATTTCGAGCGTCCAAAATGTTTTCAGCTAGAGCGTACTACGCTTGAATGCAGACAGTGCTGGGAAACGCCCGATCCTTATCTGGCAACTCCGTTTTTAGTTTTAGTTTAGCTTTCCTCAGGACCGACAAGCGGAGATAAATGTCAAGCTCTTCTTCTTCACATTACGCCAGCGTTTATTTTATATGGAGTTTGGGCTTACGCCAGGCCTTTTTTTGAGTTTGCGTACTATGCTTAAAGCGTCATAAAAAAAACTATCGATAGACCAGGTCTGCCATGGATAGCGGCTCGACCATCGATAGTAGAGGTGGAGAACTATCGATAGTCGGCACCATCGATAGTCAGCGATATTATTTTTCAAACCATCGATAGCTATCGATAGTTTTCGATAGTGTGTTAATTTGAGCACATATGTATATTAAATTCCAAAAATTATAAATTTTTTTATGAAATTCCAATTAAAATTTGAAATCAGTATTAATTTAGGCATTATAAAACCAAATAAAATTCGTTATCAATAATAATAGTGGGATTTTTAACCAAATATAAATCAGTTGACGGAACGACCCTTTTTGCACACTGATTATTTTTTGATTTCGTGAACAGCTGACAGCCTGGGCGAACAGCTAATTGACAACTAAAAAGTATACATAAATGGGCATAATTGCACAAAATGCCGAAAGAAAGTCATCGAATATGTTTTTATTGAATATTCGTAGATTTACAATGCAAACAAACACCAACTGTCACACAGCTGTTCGAAACCAAATCAAAATGAAAAAATAATCAGTCTCAGAGCTGATTTTTCGAAATCAATTAGTAAGACCACATTTCCCAGGATTTGCTCTGGGCACACTGAAAATTGTGTATGGAGCAGCTGTGAACAGCTGACTGAAAAATCAAAATCAAATCAAAAGCAAATCAAAAACGTTTACCGGAATCCCACTAATGTTTTTCTATAAGCTATTGTAATAGTCAAAGTTCGATGAACTAAATCTTTTTGTCCAGCCTACTGAACATGCATTCGGACTCGTTTCAGTTCCGTTCCGTTCTTCTTTACATTTTTCGACTATAATAAGGGACTTGTCCATGTCATAAAAATATATAAATATTAAAAACAAAACTTAAATGTGTCCGAAGCTCTGCAGATGCCAAATGCGCGCCGTTCTGTGACGAGTTGTGCGTCATAAAAAACTATCGCCCACTATCGATAGTGCAAGTCTGCCATCGATGGCGGCTCGATAGTGCTTGACCATCAATGGTGCCGATAGTGCCATCGATAGTTCTCCACCTCTAATCGATAGCTCTCCACCTTTTGTGTTTTTAAATTCGCCGACTGCCTCGGCCAAGGTTGCCAC
Source organism: Drosophila subquinaria (assembly GCA_037043405.1). Lineage (NCBI taxonomy): Eukaryota > Metazoa > Arthropoda > Insecta > Diptera > Drosophilidae > Drosophila > Drosophila subquinaria. The sequence continues at coordinate 17,444 of JBAMBL010001685.1, forward strand.
CTAAATTTGCCAAAGTCGGGCCAAGACTGCCCACTGTTGCAACTTTTTCTGCGTTTGTCTATTTTTGTTAATTCAATAAAAATTCATTTTAATTTTCGTTTGGTAAGCGTTACCATTCACGTTTAAGTTGAAGTTGGTAATCAACTCTTAAAAAAAAAATTAAAATAAGATAAAAAAACAAAATATCTAAGAAAAATTCGCAATTTTAGCTTCAAAATTAGACAAAGTACCAAAAATAAATGGCATATTTTAAAAAACGAGTTTAATATGGAATTGAGTTTATCTGTGGCATGATGGCTGTCACTAGAGGTGGAGAACTATCGATGGCACTATCGGCACTATCGATGGTCAAGCACTATCGAGCCGCCATCTATGGCAGACCTGCACTATCGATAGTGGGCGATAGTTTTTTATGACGCTCAACGCGTCACAGGAAGGCTCGCATTTGGCATCTGCAGAGCTACCGAAACATTTAAGTTTTGTTTTAAATAATTATATATTTTTATTACATGGACAAGTTCCTTACTACAGTCGAAAAAGTTAAAAAAGAACATAACGGAACTGAACCGAGTCCGAGCGCACGTTCAGTAGGCTGGACAAAAAGATTTAGATCGTTGAACTTTGGATTTTACAATAGCTAATAGCGAAACATTATTATTGATAGCGAATTTTATTTATTTTTATATTTATAATACCTAACTTAATGCCAATTTCAAATTTTCATTGGAACTTTATATAAAAATTTAAAATTTTTTAATTTAAAATACATTAATACTCAATTTAACACACTATCGAAAACTATCGATAGTTATCGATGGTTTAAAAAAAATTTCGCTGACTATCGATGGTGCCGACTATCGATAGTTCTCCACCTCTAGCTGTCACCGTATTTTTAGAGTTGGGCTTTTTAGTTCGATTTGCTGAATAAGTTCAATCGTTCATTTTTCAGTCGTGAACTAAATCAGTCATTTAGTTCAGTTATTCAGTTGGTCAGTTAGTCATGAACTATGAACGAGATAGTTTCTTTTCAGTTGGTCTGAACTATAAACGAGATGGTTTCTATTCAGTTGGTCATGAACTATGAACGAGATGGTTTCTATTCAGTTGGTCATGAAAGATGAATAGGTCATTCTGATCAGTTAGTCAGTTGTTTATGAACGATAAACGATGTGAATAGGCTACGACTGTTTCTTTTTAGTGAAATGTGAAATGTGTTTTAAGTTTTTGAATCAAATAGACGACAAATGCCAACTAGATTCCGGATTTCCTCTTATTATTTTGGGTTATACTTATACCCTGGCTTTTTGAAAATGAGAAAAAAGAGTAAATTGGTTTTTAATTTTGGGCTTAAGTTACCTTTCACATTGTTAAAAACTTAAAAGTATATAGAATTTAAACATTGTTACATGTAAATAAAGAAGAAATTGAATCCATTTGCGGAACTCCATGTATTGTATTTCTCTAAGAAATTAAATTTTTTTTTTAAAGAAATTACTGACCAACTGCGAAATGACCGATTTAGTTCATGATTGACTGAATAAGTTCATTAGTTCATCTTAATGACCCGTTCATTTGAACTTTTTCAGAACTAAACGACACAACTCTACGTATTTTGTGAGCCAAGGATGCCACCTTGTTTTGTCAAAGTTGGGTGGCAAGGTGCGATGTATTTTACCAAATGTGAAATGAACGAAATAGTTCATAATTGACAGCAAAAGTTCATTTGTTCATCCTAATGAGCCGTTCACTTGAACTTTTTCAGAACGAAAGACACAACTCTAACATTTTGTAAATATCGCCGTCTGCCCTGAAACAGTGGAATGAATAATAAAAAATTTTATAGCCGACTAGTCAGTCGCATGTTATAAGAAGTTCTAAAAATATTGTTGATTCCGATATCGTGGCGGAGATAAAAATCGCGAATGCTTTGCTGACAAATACAAGCGGCAGCAGCAGCAGCGAACGGCAGCAACAAGCGACGGACAGTGGCCGCAACTGCGACAAACGTGAATGCAAGGCAATGCAAACAATTGAATAAGCGCTGCTGCCTGCTGCTGGGAGTCAGTTGATTCTACTGAATGTTGGCGCCGTCACCGTCCTTCGCGTTGACTAAACACAATTTAAAGTTAGTGAAATTTGCACGCGGCTACAGTTTTTGATTATTATTGCAAGCAGCTGGTGGCGGTGGCCCCAGAGACTTCGACAGACGACCGTCGACCGTCTTGCCGACGTGGGGCTGGGGGCTTTGCATTTACTTTGATCGTGATCGAGTGTGAACGCGCTGTGTCTGTGTACGTGTGTATGCGTGTGCGCGTTTGAGAGTGTGTGTCTGTGTGTGTGCATGCGTGCAGAGACCACCGCAATGACCATGAAGCAACGCGTTGCTCTCGATTCTGTGGATGTTTACAATATATTCCTAACAATGTTTCAATTGTATATTTGCAACGCGAAATAAAACAAAAGCTGTGCGTACATAAAAAAACCAGCAGCATGACAACAGCAACATCATAGCAATAACAACACCAACAACAATAATAATAATATCCAACAACTACAAAACCTGAGTGCAACTGCGTTCTCCAAATAAAACATTAATATCATGTTCTAATTTGCCCTGAAAATCTCACACTACACACAATTCAACAAAACAAGACAACAACGAAAGAAACAGCTGAAAATTCAAAAATACTTAACAAGCAGTCGGTGGCGCATTAAAGCTAAAATAAAATGAAGAAGAAAGAAATCGTCGAAGCAAGCCAATCAAAAGAAAGCCCTAAAAGCCACTACGCCAAGTGCCTCTCTTTCGCTCTCGTTCTCTAATGATTTTGTGTGAATTTAGGCCGCTCTTTGACGTCATCGTCGTCGTAACAGTCGCTGTTGTTGTTGGCACCGTCGTCTTTGCCTCATAATTTGCGCTTAAAAAGTACCCCCTTGTTCAACTATTAATCGCTTCGCGCGCATCTTCTTAAATGCGTTTCGTGTCGAGCTTTTTTTTGTTTCGTGCGCTCTCGTTTTACTGCCCCGAAGACGCGTGACTTTGATATTTTAAATACACAAATACAAGTACATATGCCCGCTTGCATGCGTATGTGTAACATCAGCATTTCATTTGGTCTGGATCTGGATTATTCAACTGCACAGAGGTCAGTACCCAAACAGTCTATTGAGCCTGTTCACAATCAATCGGTAAATTGATGTGGTACTTTAATCAATCATTGGTTTAAAGCGGTTCGCGGTAGACCCCGAACCGGCAAACAATTTGTAAATTCAATTAGTTTTAATTCATTTAACATGACATTCAATTCAACAATCTACATTCTTTTTGTCGGTCTTTCTTTCACGCTTCAACCATTAGTTCTGCTTTCCAAACTGCCACGTTATGTTTTTATTACTGCTTAGAATTGATCAGAATGATTTTAGTAGCCTTATAATTAGACTTAACTGTCAGATTATGCAAATGAAGTTGCATTTCTTGTGGGGTAAATTGCTTTGGAACGTAAACGTGCTAGATAACTACCTGATTCTTAATAATATTTCAATAATTTAAATTGTTATGCTTCTTTTAAGCATGTAATCCGTTCTTTGTTGTCTTACCACTTTTCATGGTGTCAAACATACATGGGATGATTATGTATGTAAATGCAGATGTATCTAGTCTAAAATGGCAAACAAAGCTACATTCAGCCGTTTCCAAAATATAAATCAATAAATTTTATTTATTATAATTTCACTCTTAATGTACATAACATCAATCTTAATTTATTTGTTTTGCTTACTAGTAATGAGTATCAGGGCTGCTCATTTACGAAGAGCGCATTTTCAAATTTGAAAATTCAAAGAACTTTGCAAATGTTTAACGCTTTCAAAACAGTGCTTTCTTTCATTTGATCAATCGTGATTAAATTAAACATTTACATTTTTGATAAATACATAAATATATATAGTAAAATTCTTAAGATTTCTGTTCAACAGTTGGTCATGAATTTTGTTTCCGTATGTTGCTTATAAAAATTACTTAAATTGGCATTTAAATTGATAGGATGTGTCTACTTACATCTATCATTCGGCTTTTGTTCGCTTTAACGAGATTGCACTGTATTTAACTCGCACTTACTCCGATTCGATTCGATTAGCTAGTTATTGTCATTACCATCATGATTGGATGGAGATTACATTGAAATCAACTCTTCTGTTCATCAATTTAATATTAAAGTGATGAAATGAATGAATGAGAGGACCGTTAAAACGGGTATTTAATGCGGTTGGTCCCCAGCGTGAAGCGCTTAACAACAACGGCAAACGAACAGGGAGCAGAATAACATGAAAAGGAAACAAAACAAAATTATGATTTACACAATAATTAAATGTCAATTCATCTGTGCTTCGTCTCGACTTCTCTTTTCTCCTCTCTTTTACTCTTTCCTCTCATCCCATGCGATTTCTTTCCGTTTGCGGTTGAACTTTAAAAGCGACAACGATTATTAATTCACCCAGGCTGCAACCATTGGAAGCATTGGCAGCCTGGCGCTCCGTAGCCCTTCAATTTAGCTCTCCAACTGTTGTTCAACTGCCAACTCAAGAGGAGGAAATACGTAGGGGCCCCAGGTCCAGTTGCGACAGTGTTAATGGGATAAATACCCTTCTTAATGGACTTATACGTCATAATTTTTGTAACACTTTAAATAGAAGAGAATGCATATGGAATAAACTCTTCTATGAAACGTATAATGCTTGCATATTTGTGTAAGGGTATTTCAAAGTCTGCTTTTGCTGGGTTTTCTCTCTTATTTTTGGCTTTGCAATCATTTTATTTGTTTATTTATTTTTGTATAAAGTAGAGCACAGCGAAAGGGTTTCGGCGGGGAAATCGATGTATATTTTTTTGGCGCCGGGGATGCGTGCTTATAGCCAACATCGAACGTCCTGCCATAAAATTGCATGCACGAGTTTTGGTTTTGTTTCTCGCTGCACGCTACCTCGCTGCCTCCATTTCCCCTCGCCACTCTTCTTTTATTTGGCTGCTGTTGTTTTTGCAAACCTTTTTTACTTTTTATTCTGGCCAAGTTTATTGCGTGGAATGCTATTTAATAAATTCCATTTTATGCCCCCCGTTTCCGACCATTATTTTTGTTGTTGTTCCCGTAGTTGTTGTTGCTTATGGCCAGGATTTATTTGCAGATTCTGTTATTTGTGTTAGCCAATGCAAATTTTAAAATTCAATTCAGTTATTCAAACGGCAAACGCAATTGCAAACTGCAAATTGAAACAACTAAAAATAATGTTTACCCAAAAGTGCTCGATTGCGATTCACCCGGAGTTATTGTTGAGGTCTAAATTGCTTTAAAGCTCAAACTGTACATTCATTGCAAATTAAGGTGCCCTTTAATTACAGTTATTAAATACATAGAAATGTGTGGATATATATATATGGGAATACAACCGGAGTGTAGATATACATATGTAGATACACATATAAAAAGAGCTAGAGATGGATTCAAATTTTCAATATAAGATAAAATTACAACTGAAAAAATTAAATTCTTAGCAAGAGTTATTAAATTTCTGTTAAAATCTTAAAATTTTTTTTTATTTTACACTGTGCTTAGTTTTTCATTTTAAAAAAGTCAGTAAGAACTGGCACAAAAACGAACAATGAAGACGGCAAAATGTTACTCACTTTTCGGATACAAGTGCGGGGAAGGAGCAAAGCGAAAGCCAGAAACAAATTCCCAAAAGCGCTAAAAGTTTTCAACAGCGTAACTTTTATTTCTTTCTTTTCTTTTTAGTCGTCCTACAACTTTCAGATACTTTTTGCTATTGTTGTTTTTGTTCTGCTAAAGGAACTTCCGTGCAGTGCGCCTGCTTCTGCCAAAACTAGTTCCAAGAATAACAAAAACAATGTCAAGAACAACAACAGCAGCAACTACAAATACAACTACAACAATAACAACTATAACAATTGAGAAGTGGCGATTGTTATGCGCGTATCTTAAAGTTGGCAAGCGATGCTTTAAGCAAGCAACAAACGCGACTCTTTGTGCCGTGTTTTCTATTTCACTTGTTTTCACTTCATTCCTGACTGTGTGTGCGTCGGAATGGGTATATATGTGTGTGTTTGTGTGCCACGCCCCAGCCAAAGGCTTGCACGTTGTGTGCAACAAGGACTCGAGAGCCATAAAAATGTTTCAGTGCAGCAAAAGTTGTAAAAACAACTGCAGGAGCAGCAGGACACGTTACTGCAACAACAACAAATTGCTGAAGTGCAGTGCATAAGCTCCCTTATGCGACGCGTACAACAACAATAACAACATTGAAAACAAAAACTCTTAAAAGGTTGCACAAGCAAAAAGTACGCAAAAACAAAATGAAAACAAGGCAAATGGACGACAAACATGCACGACTGGACAATACCCTGTGGAAAGGTCGGACAATATGTTTGTTAGTCGACTTAAAACTGTATACAAAACATGCGATGACCTTTTTTTGTAGTTCTAGTAGAACACTATCATGTGCCGTTCGTTGTACAGACGTGTGAAAAATAATGAGAACAGCATATGCAAAAACTAAATTTGGCCAAAAAAAGTGTTGAAATAACTGCATTATAATAAATCCTTATATTATTTGTATATTACATATACTAGGTTTTTAATATCCGAAAGATTTCATGTATTGCCACCTCCTTATTTAATAATCCTGGTAAGTTTGTTGGGACATGTCGAAATTCAGCTATGCAAAAAATTAAGAAAAAAATAAAGAACAATGGATTCTCGTTTCCTACATAGGTTTTTAACAATTTATGAGTATACACTTAGTTACATACATTTGGTATAAGGGTAATCCACCACGTGGACATTTTATTAAAATATTTTTATGGTATTTTTTTTTAACGAACGTAGCTTTCACTTTAGTTGTTCTTATTATTTCGCATACGTTTGTGTATACCCTTCTGAGTGTAGGATATAAAAATAGCACAGCAAACTTTTAAAGGATTTCTTTACCATAACTCCCCATCCTACCACTTTTCATCCCCTTCTACAAAACTTGGCACTTCACAGAGAATTCTAAAAAGTCGATAAAGGAAAAATAAAAAAATATAATTGAAACATGGTCAGCTAACAGCACATTGATGATGGGAGCCTCGTTGAGTGGCAGGGGGAAATGTGGGGTGGATGGCGGGGCTGTTTTATTCAGGTTATTGTTGTTGTTCTTGTTTTAATATTATTTCTGTTGCTTTTGTTTGCGTAAAGTTTATGGCGCTCGGGTAAAAAGTTTTACATTTACAAATTTTACAATTGTCGGAAATTTAATTTTTGCTGTAAAATAAATAAATAATTCAACGTAATTAGCTCGGTTGCAGTTTGTATGGTTTCCTTTCGTTGCTGTTGTTGTTGTTGTTCGTTATGGTTGCGGAATGTAATATAATTTTCCAATTTTCAATTACAATACATTTATTCATTTACCTTTTAAAAGTAAATAATAGCACAAACGCGCGATAGCAAATGTGGTTCGACTAGTCGATACCCTAAACAACATATTCCAATAACCAAAAGAACTGAATGCTGTGATTTACTTGCTAATTTAGTACTTAGACCCTGATTATAGTGGGCGGCAGAGTATCAAATAAACACGAATATCGATTTCAGTTACGGTATCGGTTAAGCCCTTAGTTTGATTTTTGGTTATCGGTTACGCAAAATGTTTGTTTATCGGTTTCGTACCTGTTATCGCTTTTATGTTTTTTTTGGATTTGAAATACCGGAAAAACACCGAAAAAAAGGAAATTTTCTTTTAAATGTTTAAAATATGTAAATATATAAACACAACGTCATTTATTTTGAAAGCAGAAGATCTATGATGGCATAAATTTTCAAATTGTTAAAAAAAACTTGGTTTAAAAACTAAACTCTGGTGCTAAACTATAGCCGCACCTACTTTTTTGAGTGTACGCATAGAAAAAGTAAAGCTAGAAAAAAGATTTTACCACCATTGGAAAGGGCGTTAAAAATGAGAGAAAATAGATGACGAACATCAATACTCTCCAGGGAGTACGTGAATATATTTAGAATGAACATATTGTCTTTTCCTCGCTGTCAAAGGCGTAAAAAGTTTATTTTTCAACTGAACAACGCATCAATGCACGTCAACCGAGAGACGCGTTCTTGGCTTGAAGGCAATAATGTTCGGATTTTGACTTTGGTTTTGCTCGGCCTACATCCTCCGGGTTTCTCTGTGCCATATTCATTCAGGTTGTATCAAAAATTTCCAACTACTTTGTCGGAGAGTCCAATATTTTTGTCAATTTTTCAAAATGGGCATTTCAAACTTTTGGGCGCCAGGATTTGACCCATCCCGACATGAGAAAGCACTGATCCACATGGAATCTTTATTAATTCGCCTTAAATAGTTACTCAACCAAGTGTGCGCACTCATAAAAGTAGGTGCGGCTATAGTTTTGCACCAGAGTTTATGATAACCCCTTAAAAAAAAAATTGAATTTAATGCTTTACTGAAACAAAACTAACCGTTATAACCGTTCTGTTTGAATAATTTCGGTTTTTGTGTTTCGCTACAGCACAAAAGTTTTATTTCGGTTACGGTTATCAGATTCAATCGGTTTGTACCGGTTAAAAGTTGTGGTTTTAATACTATAGGAAAAAAGCCCCAAATTTTGGCATAAATACTAAATATAAAGATAGGGACTTAAATTTGGCATACATCTTAGTAAGACTTAAATAGAAATTTGATTTTTTTTATGAGAAAAAAGTGTAAAATATTTATATAAATCTAAATATATAGCACTAACTTTAGTTATAATACAGTTGAATGGACAACTGAGCTGTTTGAGTACAAATTACGAACTAAATTTATTTCTTAAAATCTTAGCCTTAGGTAACTAACATGAAAATCTTAATGTCTAACTCCTTCCAGTCATTGGAAGGACCCCCAGATAGCTGGGTCCGCGTGTGGTGTACACACATGCCTATCTTTCCTTTCCAGCCGTTCTCATGCGTCTAAATATAGTTTTATGATAATGCACTACAAATGTGGTTCGACTAGTCGATACCCTAAACAACATATTCCAATAACCAAAAGAACTGAATGCTGTGATTTACTTGCTAATTTAGTACTTAGACCCTGATTATAGTGGGCGGCAGAGTATCAAATAAACACGAATATCGATTTCAGTTACGGTATCGGTTAAGCCCTTAGTTTGATTTTTGGTTATCGGTTACGCAAAATGTTTGTTTATCGGTTTCGTACCTGTTATCGCTTTTATGTTTTTTTTGGATTTGAAATACCGGAAAAACACCGAAAAAAAGGAAATTTTCTTTTAAATGTTTAAAATATGTAAATATATAAACACAACGTCATTTATTTTGAAAGCAGAAGATCTATGATGGCATAAATTTTCAAATTGTTAAAAAAAACTTGGTTTAAAAACTAAACTCTGGTGCTAAACTATAGCCGCACCTACTTTTTTGAGTGTACGCATAGAAAAAGTAAAGCTAGAAAAAAGATTTTACCACCATTGGAAAGGGCGTTAAAAATGAGAGAAAATAGATGACGAACATCAATACTCTCCAGGGAGTACGTGAATATATTTAGAATGAACATATTGTCTTTTCCTCGCTGTCAAAGGCGTAAAAAGTTTATTTTTCAACTGAACAACGCATCAATGCACGTCAACCGAGAGACGCGTTCTTGGCTTGAAGGCAATAATGTTCGGATTTTGACTTTGGTTTTGCTCGGCCTACATCCTCCGGGTTTCTCTGTGCCATATTCATTCAGGTTGTATCAAAAATTTCCAACTACTTTGTCGGAGAGTCCAATATTTTTGTCAATTTTTCAAAATGGGCATTTCAAACTTTTGGGCGCCAGGATTTGACCCATCCCGACATGAGAAAGCACTGATCCACATGGAATCTTTATTAATTCGCCTTAAATAGTTACTCAACCAAGTGTGCGCACTCATAAAAGTAGGTGCGGCTATAGTTTTGCACCAGAGTTTATGATAACCCCTTAAAAAAAAAATTGAATTTAATGCTTTACTGAAACAAAACTAACCGTTATAACCGTTCTGTTTGAATAATTTCGGTTTTTGTGTTTCGCTACAGCACAAAAGTTTTATTTCGGTTACGGTTATCAGATTCAATCGGTTTGTACCGGTTAAAAGTTGTGGTTTTAATACTATAGGAAAAAAGCCCCAAATTTTGGCATAAATACTAAATATAAAGATAGGGACTTAAATTTGGCATACATCTTAGTAAGACTTAAATAGAAATTTGATTTTTTTTATGAGAAAAAAGTGTAAAATATTTATATAAATCTAAATATATAGCACTAACTTTAGTTATAATACAGTTGAATGGACAACTGAGCTGTTTGAGTACAAATTACGAACTAAATTTATTTCTTAAAATCTTAGCCTTAGGTAACTAACATGAAAATCTTAATGTCTAACTCCTTCCAGTCATTGGAAGGACCCCCAGATAGCTGGGTCCGCGTGTGGTGTACACACATGCCTATCTTTCCTTTCCAGCCGTTCTCATGCGTCTAAATATAGTTTTATGATAATGCACTACAAGTGCATTTTGTGTTACATTTTTGTGTGTTTTTTAGCTTAGGTCAAATTTCAGTGTCCCGTCACTCGATCGGTGTTTTCGGGACACATTGTTTTTAAATGCCCTTGTATTCATGCTTGAACATTCTGCCGGGGGGCAATAAGGGTTATGGTAGCTTATAGTTTTTTGCATTTTTACATTTTAGTATATAATAACATTTTTTTTTTGTTTACACAGGGCTTGGAAAGGCGATAGCTTGTAATTTTCTTCTTGCATTTACTTTTCTTAATGTATATACAATTGATATTAATATAATTACCATGCCAACGATTAGGGACATATGCCCAGACATGTGATGGAACTTAATATTTAATTGTAGGAGAATTTATTTCACTTATATATACATATAGTCGAAAAAGTTTCATAGATTTTAGAGTGAACATTATGGCTTGCTATTAATATTTCATTTAATATTCTTACAGTACAATTGAATAAATAGTCAATATGCCTGTTCTATCTAAATCGTTTAAATTATGCTGATTATCTAAAAGACTGATAATATTATCTTCATTTGTTTTCTATCGTCTGCATCTATTATACCAAACAATATCTGGTACAATGAGCATATAAATTTAAAACGTGCACGTTTCATTCTTGGGGTTGTGTGCCATAAATAACTTGTTCTTTTCTTCCAAGTCATATATTTGTCGTTATGTGTTATTAAGAACTAAATTACAGTGATCTTCAAAATCATGCAATTTGTTACATACACTTCTTTGCATTAAATTTGTACCCTGCTCTATCATTGAAAAATATGTGTCCTTGTCATAAAACACAACTAAATCCCAAGAAGACGTTATAACTTCGATTTCACCCATCGGATCTAAATATATTAAAGCTGTACTATTAATGTTTTTGATTACACATTTTTTCTTTACGTTGCCTAATGAAGTTGCATTTGTAAGTTGACAGAATAGCATCAGTATTAGCATGACTCCTATATTCGGTTCTTTAGGCCTATTACGCGTGACTCTTTCTTTTTCAGAGTTATTTTCGGATTCTTTAATTTCAATAAGAGGGCCTATTTTATTAATTGATCGTGTAACTATCCCCTCTTGAACTCTAATCCTTGCTACTCTCACTTTGTCATTTCTGCTTTTATGAATAACTTCTAATTTTCCTAAGGGCCCTCTTGCTGGGTGGTAGTTCTCAGATTTAATTAAGACTATCTGCCCTTTTTCGATACTTTCCGATTCTCTTTTCCAATTAACCCAAAATTCTATTTTTAGTTTTTTAATTAATTTCCACTTGTCCAAGCTACCGATTCTTTCATCGGCTATGGACTCAACCACTTCTAAGTTTGGTCTATCAATTAAAGGATAACCTGGGGTTAGTAATTCTTTATAGTCTGCATCATTTTCAGTTGTACACAGAGGTAGTGAATTTAATACTGCCTCATTCTCGTGTGTTAAACTTTTAAAATGATTTTGCATTAATTTAACCCCAGCTTCACAAATACCTCCGAAGTGAGGTCCTGCCGGGGCGATAAAACGCCAGTCAATCCCATCTTTTTTTAAATCGTTGGCGTTACCACTGAGGGCTTTATCTTCTTTATCTTCAACTAATACGTCTCTGTTATCGAGTTCTTCCAATTTGCTAACTTGTTGCTTTGGTAGCTCATTCTTTTGCTCCTCAGTCAACTTCCACATGCGCCTGCCCAACAGATAGTCAGATTTCTTAACATCTGTGAGCTTTTTAAGATTCACCTCCTTTTTGGCCTTAGCACTTGTATTTGAGGCTACCTGTTGCGTCCCGTCCTCTTCTCGCTGTTTCTTAGCTGGCGGGTAACTGACATATATTGGCTTCTTCTCCAGCCCCTGCTTCTTCTTCCGCTTCTGCTGCATCTTCTCCAGCTCCTGCAGCTTCTTCTCCAGATAGCAAAAACGCTCTAGTGCCTGCGCTTTTGAAATTTCAAGTTCTGTTTCCCTTTGAATTTTCTTGTCTAATACTGTTACTAAACTATTGACGTCAAACTCTAACTCATCGAAGTTCTCGAAGCATTCACTGTCTTTACTCGCTAACTCCTGCACTTTATTGTAAATCCCATTCCACAGGAATTCAATTTTATTTCTCCTGACTCTGCAATCTTCAGTGCTAGCATGACCTAACAGCAATTCTGTTTCCTTCAGGTATTTTTTAAGCTGTTGAGCATATTTCTCGAAAAGATCTGCATATTTGCGATCGCCATCATATTTATGTATTTCCTCTGACAACATATTGACTATTTATTCCTTTTTTTTTTTATATATGGAAACCCTTTAGATTAGTTGCATATGATTGGCTTACAATCTTTGCCAATCATATGTTTTTAGTATCAGCCTAACAGAGTTTAGTATTTTTCAAGTAGCACTTTCGCACATCGACTTGATTTAGAGGAACTAAAATTAGGGGCAAGAGAGGCCTTCGCATAAATGCGGCTTCTTTTGCGTTACTTCGCTCGAGTGCGAAGTTGTTTTTCAATTTCAGTTAGACGCTCTTTGTAGCGTTGTCGGTCCTGTTTAGCCGCCTCTATTGTTGCTGCGCTGCCGTCGTTGTTGCGCTGCCGTCGTTGCTGCGCTGCCGTCGTTGCTGCTGCTGTTGTTGCTGCTGTGCTGCCGTCGCTACAGTTGTTGTTGCTGCTGCTTTAGCTGCTGGTACTGCTTCTTTTTTTTATATTATATATAATGTATGTTACATTATACATAAAAAACTCACTTTCTGATGTAAAGCCTCAGAAACGCTATAATAATTTTCCGATGTCTGCCTCGGAAACGCAACTTTAACTATAACTTAGTATTAGTAAAGATTTTTTTATACCTTGTCTCTTACCACTGATGGGGGAGAACAAAAGTTTTTATTTTTGTGATCCGGCTTCTTCCTCGGATACACAATTTTATAACTCTGTGTTCATTTATTGAACACAACAGAGATTATATAAATTATTCAGCAACCTTTAGCTACACAAGACTATAAGGCGCTGTTTTTTTTTTTAAATATATACCCTGTCTCTTACCACTGATGGGGGAAAACGAGGGTTTTTATTTTTGTGATCCGGCTTCTTCTGCCTCGGATACACAAATATATAACTCTGTGTTCTTTTAACGAACACAACAGAGATTATATAAATTTTCCAGCAACCTTTAGCTGTATACTAAAAGGCGCTGGTTTTTATTTCTGTGTTTCTTACCACTGGTGGGGGAAAACAACAGAATGCTCGAAGGACCAAAATGAATGGACAACTGAGCTGTTTGAGTACAAATTACGAACTAAATTTATTTCTTAAAATCTTAGCCTTAGGTAACTAACATGAAAATCTTAATGTCTAACTCCTTCCAGTCATTGGAAGGACCCCCAGATAGCTGGGTCCGCGTGTGGTGTACACACATGCCTATCTTTCCTTTCCAGCCGTTCTCATGCGTCTAAATATAGTTTTATGATAATGCACTACAAGTGCATTTTGTGTTACATTTTTGTGTGTTTTTTAGCTTAGGTCAAATTTCAGTGTCCCGTCACTCGATCGGTGTTTTCGGGACACATTGTTTTTAAATGCCCTTGTGTTCATGCTTGAACAACAGTCGAACTTCCCTAACTCGAATCACCATCATCCGAGAATAAAGTTCGAGTTAGGGAAACTTCGAGTTAGGGAATTTTTTTTTTTAGTTTTTTAAATGAAACTACAATTTCATTCATTCATAAATACATTTCAAATTGCAAACTTTTCTTGTTATTTTCAACAAAACAAAATTACAGTTTGTTCAAGACCTGTCGAAATTCTCAAAAATAGGTTTTATCGTTCTTTTGCTGTATCCAGAAGACGTTCCCGATTCAAATGACATAAATAATTGTCCATTTTTTTAATATAATGAAAACTGTTTTCGATGAGATACCATATTTTTCAGCCACTTCAATTTTTTTGGCCCACTTTTGAATTTCTTAACAAATAAGTTTATTGATTTCTTAAAGAGATTATCATTTTAATACACGTGCTGGTGCCATGGTAAATAATCTTGAGCTGATGCGCTGACAAAGAAGTACATTACGAACATCTTTCCTAAAGCAATTTTACAAGCTTAAGTAATTTTTAATTCAATATTCTATCATATTGCATCTCCATATGCTAATGTACATAAATATTACATTATCAAACGAGCCGGGAACAAAAGCTTTAAATCAGTGGTCGGCACCAACACAGTCATATGTTTGCATTGCGTTAGTGTGCATTTTTGTTCGCCTAACAGCGGAATAACAGCGACGTTAACAGAAGCAAATCGTAGCAGTGTGTCGTACGTGAGCGTACGTGAGCGGCAGCGCAGTCGCCACGCAAGTTTCCTATGCCTACGGGATAGGGCCGTGCCGAACCCTCTTTAAATAGAAACAAAAAAAAAAATTAAACTTTATTGGGGATTTTCCCGGAAAAATTCGACTTACAGAAGTACGGGCCAATATTTTGGTTCGAGTTAAGGAGAAATTCGAGTCATGGAAGTTCGAGTTAGGGACACAGAATTGTGTGAAATTTGCTCAGTAAACGCTAATGCCACTAGATTTTGTTCGAGTTAGAGAAAATTCGAGCTAGGGAAGTTCGAGTTAGGGTAGTTCGACTGTATTTAAGAATTTATAATTTTTTTTGTTATTTAATTGGAACTTGTCTTCATCCCCCCTTTCTCCTCGACTAAGAAAAACGGTCAAAGTTTTTTAATAAACTTACATATAAAACAATATACTTTAAACTTAGCATGATTGCTAATTAGACTAAAGAAGAATTTAAAATATTTTTCTTTTTTAATTTGACCATGTTAAATTTCTCAATGATTTTCATTCAGTTATCTAAGGATTCCTTCAAAAACATTTAATCCTAGTGTACATTAAGTTAATCCTTTAGCATTCGTTCTTAATAAAATTGTTATCGTAAGGACTTTAAAACATAATGTAATAACAATAATTATAATATAATTAAATATAATATTAATATATAAAGGGTGTTTTTTTTTTTAGAGGTATAGAACTTCAAATTGAAATAAAGCACAAGAAAATCGTTTTAACGTCCATTAATTTGGCTTTATTGGAAGGATAATTTTATGCCATTAGTGTTTAAATATGATTTCGGGCAAGTGGCCGTCTGCCTGGCCCGAATAAATTTCCCGCCGAGCGGCCCTATTTTGGACCATTTTTTGCATAATTGGGGACGTATGTCAGCAATAACGCGCCGAATATTCTCTTCTAAGGCGTCAATCGTCTCGGGCTTACCTGCGAAGACAAGCCACTTCACATAGTCCCACAAAAATTAGTCTAAAGGCGTTAAATCACACGATCTAGGCGGCCAATTGACCAGACCCAAGCGAAAAGTAAAGTTTTCACCGAAATCGCCTCTCAATTGGGCCATTGTTTCCCGTGCTGTGTGGCATGTGAAACCGTCTTGCTGAAACCACATGTAAGCCAAGTCTAGCTCTTCCATTTGGGGCAAAAAAAAGTTTGTAATCATTCTAAATAACCGCATCAAAAGGTCGACTAAACTGATCATAAAATGGAAAAAATGAAAAATGCAATTTCTTAACCGAGCATGTACAGTGGCTCACAGCTTAAAGTATGCACCCTTATTTTTGCTTTAACTGCTATGTTAGTCAAGTTATCACAATAAAAAAAATATATTTGGAAAGGTCGTGTAAATTCCGTTTGAATGACACAAAACTTTTTTTAACCCATTGAGTACCCTTGGAAAATTTCGAATTTATGTAAAAGTCACTTTTCAAAACTTTTTTCCTCGATTTTTTTCAAAAAATAATGGGATGCAAAAAAATTCTTGGAACAATTCAAAGAGTAACTGCAAAAAAAATTTTTCAAAAATATTTTTGCTAGTATTTTTTATAATTTTTTGAAAACTGCAAAAATGGCACTTTTTGCATGAAAATGAGGTAAAATGGGTTTAAATGGTCATTTTTAGGATTTTCAAAAAATTATAAAAAATAAATAAATTTTTTTTTGCAGTTACTCTTTGAATTGTTCCAAGAATTTTTTTGCATCCCAACATTTTTTGAAAAAAATCGAGGAAAAAAGTTTTGAAAAGTGACTTTTACATAAATTCGAAATTTTCCAAGGGTACTCAATGGGTTAAAAAAAGTTTTGTGTCATTCAAACGGAATTTACACGACCTTTCCAAATATATTTTTTTTATTGTGATAACTTGACTAACATAGCAGTTAAAGCAAAAATAAGGGTGCATACTTTAAGCTGTGAGCCACTGTATATTGACGATAAAGTTCAATATTTTGCAAACGTTGTCCAGGAGTGAGTCTTTTCATTATAAAATAACAAACCATACTGAGCATAAATCAAGTGACAGCTGTCAAAAAGTCCAACTCAGAAAAAAGTGTTGCCAGTTTAAAAACCAAAAGTCTAAAAAAAACACCCTTTACATATTTATTTATCTAATTATCTATTTCAATTTGACATGACGAGTCATGCCGTCATGCAGGGTGAGTAGTTTTTTTTAATGGCGGAGATTAAAATGTGCAGGTCGACGACTTTAAACAGACAGCCACGGAACCACCAAAAACTGATACCAATTGAGTTCTTACATGTGCTTTAATAGGTTAGTGAGCACCTTGATCTTGAGATTAATGAAGCAAACGAAAATATAAACTTTTCTCGAACTATTAATAATTAGAAATAATACTTGTTGAAAATAAATATATATAATATGTATAAATGTAACTTCTACGTATCAGACAGTAACGCAATAGATGTTTGCTTTTCCCAGTTCGCTACGAAGGAAGCTTCGAGCTTAAAAATAAAATTTGTTGCCCATTAATCGAACGATTACCGGCAACGATAACCTATTTCATCAGAGTGTTGATAACCCACGTATATTGCAATGATCTGCGATCGTGATCTTTGCCATAGATGCGGGAAGCTTTTATTTGTATTTTAAATGGGATTCGACCATTTGTCGGACGTTGCTTCATCTCTCTGTCGTGATGCTCTTGTTATTTTCTTGATTGTGCTGTTCTTTTTGCGCATTTTTACGTACAATTAAAGTATATGTAGCTTTGTGTGTATATTTATGTATGAAGCTGGCGATAACGACAAAATTATTTTGATATAGGCAAAGGAAAGCCCAGAGCCACAGCTCAAATGAAGCTATCAATATCAGACTGAGTATGTCAAAATGATTGGCCAGTCACGCAGATCTTGTTAGTGTTGAATTTGCCGAGACTTTGTACTCCTTAAATTCCAGATTATTCTGGCTAAAAATAGACGAATTCTCGAATTGTTGTGTATATTTCGTTTTTCAATTAAAGATAATCTGGCTGAGAACCAGATTCAAATGGCGCTAATTCGTATGTGCATGTCAAGTATACGCAGATCCAAACCCTCAATATGCTAAACAATTGTGTGCTGTCCTCATTTAGCAACTTCCTCCTCAATCTCAACCCAATAAATCTGAAACAGATTCGCTTGAAATTTACGAAATAAAAATAGAAAGTCACTATTTTGAAAGGCATGTCAACAAACCCAATTAATATGAGTCAGCGAGGGTCTATCACAAATAATTAGATAATGCAGCACATGATTGATTAAGTTTGTTAGCTTTGAGAGATAAAAAATAAGACTGATATTCTTAGAGATCGTGTGGAGAGTTTATGTCAACATAATGTTTAGTATAAAACGAGCTAAGTGTACTAACGTAAATATGAGCAATTTAAGGAACTAATTTTATTCATATTATATTTCTTGCCATTGCACAGTGGTTCCACCCATAGGCCAAAAATCAAAACAATCGAGCAGAAAATATTTTCACAAAATGTAAACAATTTGTCCCTTTTAATGTCCAGTCTTCTTATTTGCAAACCGGGTTTCGCTAGAAATCTAACGGGACTTTCTAAAAAGAGAACTAAAAGCATGAACACGTGTTCACTTGCAAAGCGCAGCTGGGTGCAAGTCAAATATTTCAAAGCAAAAGCGCACTTCAAATTGGTCCGGCAATTCCACAAGCTAACATATTGTATTTATTTGAAATGGATTTTAAAGATCAAGGTATTTATTATATTTTTTGAAATTAATAATAACTAATTGTTTAGTAATTTTGTTTACAATTAATATTTTATCTAACCTATTTGTTTGTACCGCTTTTGATCGTTTTTTATTTGTTTACCCTAAATTATAGTTGTTTTGCCTCCAAATTCCCCAATTGGATTTTTTTCCAGTGTACTTGTATGACTTTTAAGGTAATGAGTCCGTTAAGATTAGCTGCGGAAACTTGCGGATGTGCTTGTAATCGTTAATTTACTAACACGCCGTCATTTTTTTCAAGGTCAAATTTGCCCAGCGCACAGTGTAAGATTTTGGCAATCTATGGGGACTTAATTCAATAGCAGTCGTAATTTTAAAGCTATCGACTTAAAATTTAGAGTGAATGCTTAAATATCCCCAAAGAAATTTTAGGACTAAAAGTTAAAGTGGGCGTGGCACTTTAAAGGGCGTAAAATACGGAAAAATCATAAATTTTTCATTTTTTTAGCACGCAAACCGCAATAAAAAAAAAACAAAATTTTTTATCAAAAAAGAATCAGGTTAGTATTTTTTTTTTTAATTTTAGTCAGTTAAAAAATATTTTTTTAAAATTAATAATAAAAAAAAAAAAAATTTTTTTTTTTTCAAATAGAATATTTTTGTTATATGCTCATGCTTTTGCTTGTAACTTCAAAATGATTGGCGAATAAATTAAAAAATGGTTTTGTTGTTATCTTGCTTCCTTTACTTTTTTCAATTTGTTTATTTATATCGATTTTGGGCGGTGGTGCTTGGATGATGAAAGAGGGAGGTGTTTATCAACAAATCATGTTCAACGCTTAACCATGTTTTTTTTAATATATTTTAAGAGCCTTGATCAAAATTTCAGCACTCTAGGACCATTAGAAGTATTTTTGGCCGCGCCTCCATACAAGCGGAACCACTGTGCATTGTTTGAGTTATTTCATTCTAATGGAGTTGAGCTGTTGTGTGTGATTGAAAAAAATTATACAAGTTTTTTTTTTGTTTGAAAATCAACATATTGTTGATTTTCAATGCAAGGCAAAGGTATTACTTTAAAGTACTTGGCAAAATCCTCACAGGTTTTTCGATATGCTTTGAAACTGTATATGATATAGTTTATTTTAAATTTGTTTGACTAATTTGTAAAAGTTGATAAAGTGATCTCATATTGAAGACCTTAAAGATAATCGCAAGAGTAAGTGATACATGGATACAGAATAGGGACAAAAATATAAATACAAACATATATAGTCAGATACTAACTGAAAAAGTGATCGCCACCCTTGACTTTATACGAGCGTCCATCCTTACGGTGGGATGCATCGCCCAAGAAAATATTTGTTTTCTTTCTGAATTTGGAAACAACGTCGAAATATTTGTTTATGATTTTCGGAACATCCCTCTCCTCCTCGCTGATCAGTTGCTTCTCGCAACGCATGAAAATGTTGTGAAGAACTCCTCCACTACGATAGTAGTTTAAGATGTTGTCCCGTTCGACCCACTTGACGAGAAGCTCACGGTTATATGGCTCGTAGATGCGAAAGATTTTGAAGAATTGCTCGTACTTCTGGGACATTCTTCGGAGGTGCATCTCATCAATGTTAGGAATGCGCAGATGCGGCTGACGGACAATATAGTACGGATCGTGTTGCTCTGAGAAGTTAGAGAAGCGCACCTCAGGCCAGTCCAAATTTAGGATGGTATTATATAAGCGTTTCGGATGACCCAGAATGCCATGGGCAATGTCGATCATTTGTAGTTGCGGACCAGGAACTATATATTCGAGCTCGATCTCGTTGATTCGTCGATCGTTGCCACGATATTTGCGTTCACCTATCCACAATATGGGTAGATCCTCGTCTGCGACATTCGTTAGCTCCTGAACCAACGGTGAGCATTGGGCACGATAATTGACCATCTTTTTATTCTTGCCATAGAGCAGACTGCACTCTACGGGCGAGAACTTAAGATACTCAGATCGATTCATCAGAAAGTGCTCCGATCGAAATAGACGATTCATTTCCATTTCGATCACAAAATAGGCGCGTCGATGCATTGTAATCCAGACGATTTGAGTGGCGACTGCCAGGAATTGCTCGTGAAAGAACTTGTCCTTGATTTTCGACGAAATATTGACAATCGGCTTAGTGTGATAAAACTTAGACATATCCCCCTCGCCCATTATAATAACGCAATAGTTTCTGGCCACCAGCATACGATACTGGCTCAAGTTGGCTGAGAATATCCGTTTCATTTCATTCGTCTGCTCGCTCTGCACCTGGGCCATATTTCCGGCAAGTTCATCCCGGCGGATCAGCACAAACTCAACCAGCCGCAAATAATATTCGAAGTAAATGATTAGAGCATGGATCAGCCTATGGACAGGTGGTGCGTGCATGAACTCCACAAATTTCATTGACAAAAACTCTTTGGGCATCATAAATAGCACCAGATCCCGCACATCGTTGATCACCACAGTGTCGGCATCGAATGTCGTGTTGGAGCGCACAAATACCTGGCGAAAGATCATCTCCTCCTCCTGATTGATAGACCTAAGAAACTTATATCCATTTGTATCAATGTATCGCTCATTGGCGTCCTCCAGATCAAAGTGCTGCTGAAAGTGCAATCCATCAGCATTTTTATCCCAGGACCATTTACCACTCTGATATTTGGGTGCAAAGCTATCAGCGTGTATGCGTTTCATTCTCTTGATTTGAACTGTAAACTGTATGTATATGTGATGTATATTATGTTATGTCTTGTTCCTTATCTTGTTTGTTAGTTTATTAGTTTGTTTCTCTGTGTGTTATGACTTTCTATGATATTTCATAGCCTTCTTCTTAAAAAAAAATGTTGGCATTCCGCACATTGTACGTAAAGGTCCCGATTCTTCATGCCTAATAAAAACAAGTGTTAAAGGCTATAGTCGAGCTCCCGACCGTTACTTATTTAAATGTATATTCAATATTTTTATTGCATATTTGTCTGATCTTGTTACGATTTAGAAGGATGATAGGTAATAATAGAAGTTAAGGAAAATTAGCAAAAAAAAATCGTAATGCGTGGGGCTTATAGAAGTTTGTGTGTCAAATTTGGTTTCTCTAGCTCTTATAGTCTCTGAGATCTAGGCGGTCACACAGACGGACGGATGGCTAAATCGACTCGGCTGTGGACACTGATCAAGAATTTATATACTTTATAGGGTCGGACATGTTTTCGTCTCCCTGTTACTTACATTTCAACGAATACAATATACCCTTTTACTTATTTTTTAAGTAACGGGTATAATCAGGCCTGTTCCGGTTTTCACTTTCGGCAAGATTTAGCGAAAATAAAATTCCCTCACTTGTTCCGGCTTTCACTTTCGACAAGATTTTGCGGATTGAATTCACTTGTCATTAAGCTAGTGAGTTTGAATTCGGAAGGGATAAATCGATGATTTTGGTATGCTTAGTATAAAATTAAAGTAAAAACAAAATATTTATAAAATGATCCAATGCTTTAAGGGCGCTTCAGACGAGCACTTTTTCACCGACACTTTTTGTCAAAAAGAGATTTTTTCGTGTCCGTGTCGCTCACTATCGCTCACCGATGGAATAGAATGTGTTCTATTTCCATCGGTGAGCGTCGGTTTTTCACCGACGCTTTGAAATTTTGTGTGGTTACACGACACGGACAGCTTTTTGACAAAAAGTGTCGGTGAAAAAGTGCTCGTCTGACCCGGCCTTTATGAATAATGCAACATCATCAGATAAACAAAAAGTAATTTATTTGATTCTTAAATAATTTTTATTTCATCATTCCTCAAAATTGATCAGACTCTAACCTATCATTTTTGACGGATTTGCTAGACTTGTTCCAATTTCCGCAAGAATTTGTGAAAATAAATGGGAAGTTTATTAGGGCTGCCCTTGTATGTGAAGAAATAAGTTAATATATTGGTACTTATTTTAAACAACAATTTAAGTATTTTTAAGTATTGCGTAAAATAAAGAATTCAATTTCCGTTTTTTTAAATGCAAGTTTCGACAAAACTGTTTGTTATTTAATGCAAAAAGAGCAGATTTTTTTTTGAAAACAAACACTGTGCAGCAATAGACAACTATGCAAAAATACATTTCTCAACACTGAAATCAACCCGCACTTTCAAAAACACAAAAGTTATAACGAAAGTAGGTTTTACCTTTGAAAAATGCTTCCACTTATTATTAAATATTAAATAATTACTGAAGCACTTACGAACCTGGGGATCGAAAACCGGCTAGTGGGACTGATCAGCCAATTGCTCACATGCAGGGCGGTGACATCCACACTTGGTTCCTCGACTCTCACCAGGTACGTTAGCAGGGGAACCCCTCAAGGGGGTGTACTCTCCCCACTCCTATGGAATCTAGTGGTCAACAGGCTGCTATGTGACATAGAAGGCGGGGGCTGTCAGTTAGTTGCCTACGCGGATGACGTTGCAATGATCTTCACTGGGAAATATCCACAAACCCTGTGCGACCTAAAGACGGTCAAGCTAAGCAATCTGGCAGCCTGGGCCGACAAATGTGGCTTAGGCGTAAACCCAGACAAAACAGAACTCGTTCTCTTTACCAGACGCTACAAGGTTCCCACACTTATCCCTCCAGAACTAAAAGATTCTGCACTGTCCTTTAGTGATAGTGCCAAGTACCTGGGATTAGTACTTGACAAGAAACTAGACTGGAATCAAAGCACACATGACAGATGTAGGAAAGCGACAATTGCCCTCTACACCTGCAGAAAGGCAATTGGTATTAAATGGGGCATGACCCCGTATATAGTCCGCTGGCTATACACAGCCATAATCAGGCCCATCCTGCTATATGGGATATTAGTATGGTGGCCCGCTCTATCAAAGCAATCCATCAAGAAACAAATAAACAAGGTACAAAGAATGGCTGAAATCTGCATCACAGGTGCTCTGAACACAACACCAAATGATGCTCTTGATGCCATCCTAAATTTTCCTCCAATCCAACAGACAAGTCAAGCAGTAGCCACCCTGGCGGCTATCCGTATTAGAGATACCAACAACTGGGGAGATTTCCATTCCGGACACTCCCTTATTTTAAATGAAAATGCCATCATTCCCCCAAAAACGGATTGTTGTGTGCCGACCGAGCACGTAACAACTCCGATTAACGTACTCATTCCTCACAGAGAGGACTGGATCACTGAACCACCAGGGCACTCGAATGCTCTATCCTTCTATACTGATGGTTCTAAATTGAATAATCAAGTGGGAGGCGGAGTATTTTCTGAAAAATTGTGTATTAATCACTCATTTAGGCTTCCAGACCACTGCAGTGTGTTTCAAGCTGAAATCCTAGCGATAAATGAAGCTCTAATCTTTTTAAAGAAATCCCAAGCCACTCCAGGCAAAATTAACATTTACAGTGATAGCCAAGCGGCCATCAAGTCCATCGCATCGACCACTTCGAAGTCGACCTCAGTCTCGAAATGCCGCAGATCTCTACATGAGATGGCAGAGCTTTTCGACATATGCCTAGTCTGGGTACCTGGACACCAAGATATCCAAGGCAACTGTATTGCTGATGAATTAGCCAGACGGGGCACGACTGATACCCTCCTTCCAGACAAAGAGGACATCAGTATGCCCCTGGCGACCTGCAAGCTAATGCTCCATAACCTTTTCGAGGAAAAACAATGTACAATGGTACAGTACACCCAACTGTCGCGTGGCACGACAGACCTGGCCCCATATTGACAAGGCCCGATCTAAAGCACTGTGCAATCTAAGCAGAACCGACTGCTCTCGCGTGATCCGTTCCATAACGGGCCACTGGCTAGTGGGCATACACGCCCTCAGATTGAAAGCCCCCCACAATGATTTCTGTAGGAGCTGCAGGGATGAGGAAGAGGAGGAATCCCCAGAGCACTTCTTCTGCTTCTGCCCAGCCTTAAGCAACAGAAGACGAAGAGCTCTGGGAAAACCCTTCCTCACTAGTCTAGGCGAATAGCCCTAAACTGGGCTCCTTTCTAACTCAGTTTACTTAGTGTCCCTCTCTGGCAGAGGGGGAATGATCCCGCGGTATCACAATGGGCCTATCCAAGGCCTAAGTGCGTCGACTTTTGGTCGACACCGCCCTAACCTAACCTATTATTAAATAAATAAATGATGAATTAATTACACATTTTGACAGGCGGAAATTCTTTTGGCGCAAATGTCTGATTCACTCAGAACATTTTCCAGTACTTTGCTAATCGCCTTTAGCACCCTTCGTGATGCTTTCGTCACTAGCGTGGACTGCCGTTCACAGTGAAGAGAACGTCTTCTTTTTTAAACCAATCTCCCATGGGCTTTGGCTCTCACAGAATCTGGTCACACTCTGAGCAATTGATACAAAATGTTTCAACCTAAAGGCATTTGACCGACACAAGAACCAATGGAAATAGGACGTGTTGTATATTGATCGATGAGAATCGATGATGCTTTTTAAATTCTGAGTGTCCTTGAAAAAGGATCGTCTGACGGTACGATAAAAGATTTGCTCGAAAACGTTAAGGGTGTGCTTACACTAGTTGACAGGAGGTAGATTTTCGAAAAGAAGGCTGTGCCTTATACCAAGTCAACACACTTTTGCATAGAACTGACCTCCGTTTACATTACAATCGATTTAGTTGACTAGTTTGGCAGCTAGTGTGAATATATCCTTATTTTGCTTTACATGCATACTTTTATGGTTCATTCTCTAAACACGGTATTTACTTCTTTGTCTGAGAAACTAAAGTTGTTCTAAGTCCCAGTTCCCAGTCCGAAAAGAAATAGATTATCCCGATTCACTTTTTTATTTTTATTTGTAGAAATAAATTCATTCTAATCGATAATTTGTTTTGTTAATTTCAGCTGAATATTATGGAAAAAGCGAAAGCTTACATAAAAAATGAACTCCGTGGTGGCAGCATGTCCCTGCAATCCGAGTCAGCGTCGACCCCGCCACCCGTGGCACACCACGGGCAGCATAGTCAGCATATGGTGGCTGCCGCCGAGCTGATGCCATCGCCATTGGGCGGATATCATGCACATCAATATTACCCGACGCCGGTAAAATCCGCTGGACGTGCTTCGGCTCCACCGGACCACATGAGTGCATCCGTTTCAGTTTGCTTCGTCTGCGGTGGCTATGGCAGCTATGAGGCATTGCGCGTTCGGGCCAACCCGGATCGACCCGGCGAGCCGTACTTTCCGTTTCTGGAGCGGCACGAGCCGCCGCTTGGTGTACCGCCGGTGGCAGCTAGCCAGGTGTACGTGATGGCCTGCATGCTGTGCTTCCGCTCCCTACACGAGCAGTGGGAGGCGTACGAGCGGCAGAAGAAGCCGCTGCTGCAGCGCATCTATCACATGAAGCGAGTGGATGGCAAGGGATACATCGGCGCCGATGTGGCCACCCAGAGCGAGTATGCTGCCCAGATGCTGGGCCTGAGTGCTGATCATCTGAGCCAGAATGGGCTCGCGGAGCTGCACAATGCCGCTGCTGCTCCGCCAATGGATCCCTATGCCCTGAGTAGACACTTTGCCGCCGGGATGCCAGCATCCGCGTCGCCTCAGCTGCCCACAGCACAGCAGCAACACAGTACCTCAAGGAACGCCTCGCCCGACTACTATCCGCGCAACGCGACGCCCACTAGCCACAGTCAGAGCCAGAGTCATAGCAACCACAAATACCTGAGCCGACCGCAGTCGCGGGATATGCAGCTGCCGTCGCCATTGTCGCGTCCTCCAAGCGAGCCACCTGCTCGCATGGCACCCAATTCCAGCTCCAGTTTCAGCTTTGCCCAGCACAAGTTAAAGCTGGGCCAGCACAACTATCAGCCAACAGCCGCATCCCAGTCCCAATCCCAATCGCAGTCCTCGGCTCAGTATCAGCCCGCACAGTACCAGCAGCTGCAGCAGCAGACGGCCGCCTACCACATGCTCCAGCAGGTGGCGGCTGGCTCCTCAAGTGATCCTCAGGCTCACTACAAGGGTAATCCCTACAGTACGCTGCCGAATACTGGTGCTGCCATGCCGCTGAGCACGCAGCCACCGAGCCTAGAGGATGACAACGCCACGGTTCTCGATCTGCGCAATTCATCTAATGTCAATTCAACTCTCGTTGCGACTCCGACGCCTGTGGCCACGCCCACGCCTAGGAGTCAGCCAGGCAGTTCCTTCTCCTCGACGGAGGTTGGTATTCTGGATCTGTCCATGCCCGACAAGAACTCCATCACTGAGGTCTGTTACGTGTGTGGCGATGAGCAGCGTCGCGGCAGCCTCGTCGAACTGAGCACCGTAAAGCCGAAGGAGTCGCGTCTTGGCCAGGCGGTTGCCTACTTTCCCCTCTTCAACGAGCAACATCCACGTCCAGCCCGCTCTCGGCCAAAGGATCCGCGCGGCATGATCCAGGCTTGCATGCCATGTCATGAGGATCTCATGCAACAGTGGAGTGCCCATCAGGTGAGTCTTTTGGCTGTTCTTCTTTTTGGCAACAGTGAACTTCTCGCCACAAAAAAAGATCTTTAAACAAATAAGCGTTATGTATATTATGGCAGTGATGCCCAACTTGGGTTGTTGGGTTGATAATTTTTCTATATGATAAAATTATTATTTTATCTTAATATTTTTGACAAACAATATCGATAATATTGATAGTATAAATATCTGGGCGCGAGCGTTAACTAAGCTGTTTTCCACCTCAATTTTGTTGTGTTTTTACCAGGGATTAAAACCCTAACCGAAACCGTAACCTTTAACCGGTAAAAACCGATTGAAATTTAATACCGCAACTGAAACCGTAACCGGAAAAAAATATTTTCATTTGCCCGAAACCTTAATACCGAAACTCTGTAAACCGAAATAACCGTTTAGTAACCGTTTCATTTATTAGGATTAATTTCGGTTTTTAATAAATAATATATGTATTAGATAAAAAATTCAAAAAAATTTGTATTTCTGATTGTTATTTTAAAAATTGCAAATAAGAGTTATGGTGTAAGCGAGCGAAGCGAGCGGGGATTGGCGAGCGAAGCGAGCAGGGGGCGGAGCCCCCTAGTATATTATA
The DNA here is from genome assembly GCA_037043405.1 of Drosophila subquinaria. Lineage (NCBI taxonomy): Eukaryota > Metazoa > Arthropoda > Insecta > Diptera > Drosophilidae > Drosophila > Drosophila subquinaria. The sequence continues at coordinate 45,165 of JBAMBL010001685.1, forward strand.
AATATAATAACATTTATTTAAGAAAATTTTTTTTGTTAACCGAAACCATACCGGTATTTCAAAACCGAAACATACAAAAGCCGGTTCACCGTTACGAAACCTTTATTCTAAGATTTTGCGTAACCGATAACCGAAAACCTAAAAGCGAACATAACCGAAACCGTAACTGAAACCGATATTCGTTTCGGTTTTAATCCTGGTTTTTACTAATGCTTACTATTTTATTGTAAAATCTGTACTTGTAGTGTCATTTATTTTGTCAGAATTCATTTTTGGCTCCGGCTTTTTTTTTTGTTCATCAGTGTACACGGATTAAGCTGGATTTATTGTTTATAGGCAAAGCGACATATCTCGTTTTGAATACACATTTACCTTGATTTTAAACGTATTTTTTCGTAATGCTTAAAACCACAGACTTGTGAAGTTTCTAAAAAGGCTATATTTTAAACACTCGCTATAGTGATGTAAAAATAAATAGAAAAATCGACAACTCGATTTTCATGGAAGCGATTTTCAAGTACTCTAACTTAATCTTCTTTTTTTTGAGATATATCGATAGCTCGATTTTTGTTTTGACGATTTTAACATTCCGATTTAAAATTTGATCCATAAATTTGATTCATATTACTAGAACTCATTCTAAGTGACATTGTTCCAATAATATCATTATATCAGATACTCAGGTATAAAAAAAAACTGCAAAATGTGAAATCAAACCTCAAACAGGATAGATTTCTAGATAGGAGATATTTGAAATTTTTCCAGTTTAAGTAGCTTGAAAAATAACAGATGTATCCGTAAAGTCTGTCTATTCTTTTTATAATGATTCCATCGGAATCTAAGGATTATATTCCTTTAAATAAAAGAACCTATTATAACTAAGTAGATTATCTAGCTAATACGCACGTATTTTCGATTAAAAATAGTGCAAAATTTACCACAATCCACATGCAGTCGGCCAACTTCATGAATTTAATACTAAAGTATGTGCGGCCTTTCATAAATGCCAGTTTTTTTGGTGCATTTCCAGATACATACATTCTCCGCTCGCATAATAATTATTCTATATATTTTTAAGTGCATATAGACAAATTCGGAAATTTTTCGATTGGGATTGGGGTGAAAATTGGGGGACGGAGGAAACTAGTTGCCAAATATAAGCAAATAAAAACATTTGCGAGAGCAAATTAAAGAGCACCATTTTTGCGTCACACGAATCAAAATAAACAATTTGCTGCCGCAATAATGACGATGATGATGATGAAGTTGTATGTAAATCGTGTTGATAATGATGATTATAAAGTTGCTTGGGGATGGTTGGCGCCACAACCTGACCCCGGGTGAAACGCCAATCCACAGACGATTAATCAGTGGGGTCGTCGTCAGAGCCAGAGTCTGGAGAGGATGAAGAGCCAGAACAAGACCCGACTGATGGCAGTCCAAACACGAGGGCTTATGCCGGGCGACAGAAGTTGAGAGAGAATTATCATTCGCGCCGCATGACTGCGATTCTGGTGGGAATTTTGACCGCAGGGTCGCATGTATTTCTGATTAAATTTTAATAGCTTTCCGCGATTATTTGTCATTTTTGTGTCTTTTTATTTTACATTTTTCTTTTATTTATAAAATGTATTTTCGGTGCTTCGACAGCGGCCCCACACTGATGCCACACCCATTGATAAGATTTTAGCATGCCAAAGCTATATTTCCGCTATTAAAAAAAAAATTTTTTAAAATCTTTTCGCTTATATTTTTTATAATTTTTTGAAAATTATATAAAAGACACTTATTGTATGAAAATGACGAATAAGTGCCTTTTAAGCAATTTTCAAAAAATTATAAAAAATATTAACGAAAAGATTTTTGAAAGTTTTTTTTGCAGTCACTCCTAAAATTATTTTTGCATCCCAACATTTTTTTAAAATATCGAGGAAAAAAATTTTGTAAGTTGACTTTTTTTAAAATTCGAATATTTCAATGGGTACTTAATGGGTTAAGGAAAGTTATGCATCATTCAAACGGAATTTAGATGACCTTTCCAAATATATTTTTTAAATTTGAAGACTTGACTTACAATAGCTGTTTAAGTAAAAGAAAGGGTGTACTTAATTATTTGGCCAGTAGTGTACATCACTGCGGACGGCAGTCCGCGCTAGTGACGAAAGCAGCACGAAGGGTGCGAAGGCGACTAGCATATATACACAGGAAGAATGGAAGATTTGCTATGACTGTCCGATCAGGTCGAGTTATATACCGATCGAAAGGTATCAACCTAACTTACAAATGTGCATACTAAGACTTTTGAAAACTCACCTGGTTCGTGAGATAAACAGGTGTAAGTGGGAGGGGAAAAATGTAAATGATTGGAGCTAATGGGGCCGTTGGAGCCTTTTTGAATTTTCGTTGAATTTTTTACAATTCTCATCAAAAATACGCGTCGAATGACACCTCGATCATCAAAATCGGACCACTGGTTCAAAAAATAATTAATTTTGAAATTTTTAGGGGCCTTCCGAAAATGAGATGAAAAGTCAGTCTGTCTGTGTGTTTGTTTGGATCAAATCGTTGATTTAGCTGAAAAGTTTGAATGAGGACTTGTTCCCGATCAAAAATCTAGAAACGTTTGTTCTACGACTTTTTCGAAAAAAAGCTAGTTTAGTGGGAAATCGCTAAAAACCGCTAAAATTATAGCAGTCAAACGATAAAAGCTACAGATGCGATCTATATATCGTTGAAAAGGTATTTTGAAGGGCTGTTATGCATACCTTTTAACTTTTTTTCTAAAGTACACAGGTAAATTTCTACAGGTGAAATAAGGTATTTTCCCCCACATTTTGGCGGTTTTTAAGAAAACGCCCCTAACGATTTTTTTTAAATTTCAATATGTTTTAGATTGTAAAATTTCGCGTTTTTTGATATATGACACAAAAAATTTTACCGTTAGGTTTGGAAGATATCACTGCGGACGGCAGTCCGCGCTAGTGACGAAAGCAGCACGAAGTGTGCGAAAGCGACTAGCATATATACACAGGAAGAATGGAAAATTTGCTATGACTGCCCGATCAGGTCGAGCTATATACCGATCGAAAGGTATCAATTAAACTTACAAATGTGCATACTAAGACTTTTAAAAACCCACCTGGTTCGTAAGATAAACAGGTGTAAGTGGGAGGGGAAAAATTTAAATGATTGGAGCTAATGGGGCCGTTGGAGCCTTTTTGATTTATTTTTTAATTTTTAACTATTCTAATCAAAAATACGCGTCGAATGACACCTTGATCATCAAAATCCGATCACTGGTTCAGAAGATAATTAATTTTGAAATTTTTGGTGCCCTTCTCAAAACGAGATGAAAAGTCAGTCTGTTTGTTTGTTTGTTTGTTTGTCTGTTTGTTAGTATCAAATCGTTGATTTAGCTTAAAAGTTTGAATGAGGACTTGTTCCCGCTTAAAAATCTAGAAACGTTTGTTCTACGACTTTTTCGAAAAATCGCTAGTTTAGCGGGAAATCGCTAAAAACCGCTAAAATTGAAACCCCCATAGCATCCAAACTATAGAAGCTACAGATGCGATCTATATATCGTTGAAAAGGTATTTGGAAGGGCTTTTAGGCATACCTTAAACGTTTTTTTTTTAAGTAAAAAGGTAAACAGCTACAGGTGAAATAAGGTATTTTTTTTCACATTTTGGCGATTTAAGAAAAATTTACACATGAAATCACTTTAAAATATGTTATATATTATAGGCAATTTGATTCCGCGTTTTTTGACATATAACACATATCTGTCAAAATTCGTTTGGACAAGATATTACCTATTAACAGAATATACCTTTTACCTTCACACTACTGCATGTAAATATGCAGTATATACACTGCTTGCAGCGTAATGCGGAAATAAACTGCTTGCAAGTGGTGAATTCTTTTTGCGGCAGATAAATCATTTTATAATCAAAAATATAGAATCGTTTGTTCTACGACTTTTTCGAAAAATCGCTAGTTTAGCGGGAAATCGCTAAAAGCCGCTAAAATTTAAGCCCCCATAGCATCCAAATGATAGAAGCTACAGATGCGATCTATATATCGTTGAAAAGGTATTTCGAAGATCTCTTAGGCATACCTTAAACGTTTTTTCCCACATTTTGACAATTTAAGAAAAATCTACACTTCAAATCACATCAAATATTGCAATTTTATAATTTCTGATGTCTTATTCAAAAATTTCTGATATCCCATAAAAAAAACCTCTTTACGAGGTAAAAGTCTAGTGACGAAAACATTTTCATGCCCCAAAATTTCTGATATCCAATTTTGTGACGAATAATATTAAGTTTAACACATAAATTATTTTAAACAAAATTTTTGCATTCGGCACTGCGCAAAACAGTGAGTTTTATTTGGTCTGAAGAATTGAGACATTTTAGCGCAATGTGCCGAGTGCCAAAATTTTGTTTAAAATAATTGATGTGTTAAACTTAATATTATTCGTCACAAAATTGGATATCAGAAATTTTGGGGCATGAAAATGTTTTCGTCACTAGACTTTTACCTCGTAAAGAGGTTTTTTTTATGGGATAACCTATTAACTGAATATATACGTTTTACTTTGAATTGGAATAGGGCAGCAGCAACAAAGTGTCATAGCAGCCAGTTTGTTTGTTTGGATAGCTTAAATGTTTGAATGAGGACTTGTTCGTGTTCAAAAATCTAGAAACGTTTGCTCTACGACTTTTGCGAAAAATCGCTAGTTTAGCGGGAAATCGCTTAAAACCGCTAAAATTGAAACCACCATAGCATCCAAACGATAGAAGCTACAGATGCTATCTATAAATCGTTGAAAAGGTATTTCGAAGGGCTTTTTGCACTGCTTGCAGCGTAATGCGGAAATTACCTGTTAGCTGAATACATACATTTTATTTAGAATGGGAATAGGATAGCAGCATCAAAGTGTCATAGCACCCAAAGTTTAAGAGTGCTGATAGCTTTTGCGCTGGGCATGTGTGTTTGTAAAGGGGACCAGTGTTGCCAGACAATTTGCTTTAGCTTGTACAAACAATAATCAAAGTTGACAAAGCTATACTGTCAAAAAATATTGCAATTTCAAAATTTCTAAGGTCTTATTAAAAAATTTCTGATATCCCACAAAAAAAACCTCTTTACGAGGTAAAAGTCTAGTGACGAAAACATTTTCATGCCCCAAAATTTCTGATATCCAATTTTGTGACGAATAATTTTAAGTTTTACATATAAATTATTTTAAGCAAAATTTTTGGATTCGGCACTGCGCAAAACAGTGAGTGAGTTTTATTTGGTATTAGAATTGAAACATTTTAGCGCAATGTGCCGAGTGCCAAAATTTTGCTTAAAATAATTTATATGTAAAACTTAAAATTATTCGTCACAAAATTGGATATCAGAAATTTTGGGGCATGAAAATGTTTTCGTCACTAGACTTTTACCTCGTAAAGAGGTTTTTTTTGTGGGTATGTATACTTCTCCAATATTAACTTTTTTCACAAAAAACTTAAAGTAGATGTAGACTTCTAAAACTATTTTTTAAAGTTGTTTGAAAATGTTTCCTTTTTTCATTTTATTTTTTATATTTTATGTACATTATTGCCAGTGCCTTTTTCAGTTTTTTTGAGAATTTTTTTGCATCCAAATATTTTTTGTAAAAAATCAAGGAAAAAAGTTTTTAAAAGTGACTTTTACATATGTATGTAAATTCGAAATTTTCGAAGAGTACTTAATGGGTTAAGGAAATTTTTGCAACATTCAATCGGAATTTAAACGACCTTTCCAAATATATTAAAATAAGGGTCCATACTTTTAGCTGTGAGCTACTGTACTTATGTTCGCCACTGTATTTCCCTCCTTAGGGATGAGTTTAGCTGCTGTTCAAATTTTATAGACTTAGTTTGACTGTGGCTTTAGCCAACAAATACAAATCATGATGTTAAATGTGAATTGTTATCAGACTACGATTATCATTCTCCTATCCAACCCACTCCTCCCAAAGAATCCCCTGCAAGTCAAAGTGCCATTTAAAATTTATATTCAAAGCGCATATTTTGCAACATGCCATAAAAATGCAAAATTCACAGCTGCCGTTGTATACTGGGCGCATACAATGTGCAAAATACCGGATAAATAATTAAATGCCATTAATTGGAATTGTGTAAAATGCAGAGAAACAAACATACACACACACACAGAAAGAAACAAGCAAATAAAACAAACACAAAACAAACACGCAAAAAATGCGCACGAAATAATAAATAAATAAATGCAATAAAATTGCAAATGCTGCAATGCGGTGAGTGTTTGCGGGGGAGTGTAGAAAGAGGGGCTGGTGTTTCGGTTGGGGGAGCCTATTCAGAGAAATGCAAAATGAATAAATAATCAAACATTGAAAATCAACGAAGAGACGGTCAGTTCGGGTCAGGGCTTGGCAACGAGACAAATTAATTAAATTTAACCCAGTAAAAGCAGCGCAATTCAAACGAAAATTTGGCGCCTAGCCAAACAAACCAACCCCTGATACATCCCCCTATTCGATAAACAGTTTCGCGGAAAGAGGTGAAGGTGCGAGGGGGCCATCAACCGTATGATGTGAGCGAATTTCCATTCGGAATGTGCGAAATGCCATTCAATTATTTATGCTCATCTTTAAAGAGTTTCTCGCAAAAAGAAAAATCGAAATCAATTAAAGCGAATTTCAATCGATTTCGTTTCGTCTGGATGTGCGTCAAGGTTCTTAGCAGTTTTACTGAATTCAAAGGTTGAGTAGACCAGCTTGTTCGACTCGGATATACCCTCTGTTGTGTCGATTTTTAGATTTTCATGGATTTATTAAGCTCTATAAATTATTTTAAGAGATTTTAAATTTTTAAATAAAAATAAAATTTTTTGATTTGGAAAACCTTGAGTTCATTAACATTTATGTATTTGTGCACTAAAACCTGGCATACTCTTTCCCAATCCTTGCAATTAGGGTATGCGCTCAAATAGGGTCTAGAAAAATCACAAAAAAATAAGACAGGAACATAAACTATTTATTTGAGTATAAATTTCAGTGATGTGTTTATCAATGCCATGAAAATGTTTTAAACATTTTCAAACGTTTTCAACATGATTTTTGGACGAAAATCTTTGACGACTTATTTGTGTTTATATTTCATTTGGTTCAAGAGAAAAAAAACGAAAGAAAAATTAGACAAGTATCTGTCTATTGCTTGTTTTAGTAGGATTCTCATTCAGTTCGTTCCTAGACACATTTTTGTGATTAATTAACCCACAATTCTCATCCTCAAGTGTTTTGTAAGTATTTCGATGCGATTTATTTGTTTTTTTTTTCTTTTCAATGATCAAAACTGCAAAACGAATTATGGGCAGAACGGAGACGACAGAGACGAAGAATGAGACTGAGAATGACAACAATGACCCGCGGTCTTGCTTGACGCTCAAGAATTTTTGGCCAGTTGCCAAAATTTCAAGCCAAAAATAGCGGACCAAACCGGTTATCAAATCAAAAATCTAAATAGAATAAAAAAAAATAATTTAAACTGGCACTATTTAAGATGGAAGAAGATGAAATTACGAGGTAAAAGTCTAGTGACGAAAATATTTTCATGCCCTAAAATTTCTGATATCCAATTTTGTGACGAATAATATTAAGTTTTACATATAAATTATTTTAAGCAAAATTTTGGCACTCCGCACATTGCGCTAAAATGTATCAATTCTTCATACCAAATAAAACTCATTCACTGTTTTGCGCAGTGCCGAATGCTAAAATTTTGCTTAAAATAATTTATGTGTAAAACTTAATATTATTCGTCACAAAATTGGATATCAGAAATTTTGGGGCATGAAAATATTTTCGTCACTAGACTTTTACCTCGTAAAGAGGTTTTTTTTGTGGGATATCAGAAATTTTTGAATAAGACCTCAGAAATTTTGAAATTGCAATATTTTTTGACAGTATATGTAGCTTTGTCAACTTTGATTATTGTTTGTACAAGCTAAAGCAAATTGTCTGGCAACACTGGTCCCCTTTACAAACACACATGCCCAGCGCAAAAGCTTTCAGCACTCTTAAACTCTGGGTGCTATGACACTTTGCTGCTGCTATCCTATTCCCATTCTAAGTAAAATGTATGTATTCAGCTAACAGGTAATTTCCGCATTACGCTGCAAGCAGTGCAAAAAGCCCTTCGAAATACCTTTTCAACGATATATAGATCGCATCTGTAGCTTCTATCGTTTAGATGCTATGGTGGTTTCAATTTTAGCGGTTTTTAGCGATTTCCCGCTAAACTAGCGATTTTTCGCAAAAGTCGTAGAGCAAACGTTTCTAGATTTTTGAACAGGAACAAGTCCTCATTCAAACATTTAAGCTATCCAAACAAACAAACTGGCTGCTATGACACTTTGTTGCTGCTGCCCTATTCCAATTCAAAGTAAAACGTATATATTCAGTTAATAGGTTATATCTTCCAAACCTATCGGTAAAATTTTTTGTGTCATATATTAAAAAAACGCGAAATTTTACAATCTAAAACATATTGAAATTTAAAAAAAATCGTTAGCGGCGTTTTCTCAAAAACCGCCAAAATGAGGGGGAAAATACCTTATGTCACCTGTAGCAATTTACCTGTGTACTTTAGAAAAAAAGTTAAAAGGTATGCATTACAGCCCTTTAAAATACCTTTTCAACGATATATAGATCGCATCTGTAGCTTTTATCGTTTGACTGCTTTTAATTTTAGCGGTTTTTAGCGATTTCCTGCTAAACTAGCTTTTTTTCGAAAAAGTCGTAGAACAACCGTTCTAGATTTTTGATCGGGAACAAGTCCTCATTCAAACTTTAAAGCTAAATCAACGCTTTGATACAAACAAACAAACAAACAAACAAACAGACAAACATACTGACTTTTCATCTCATTTTCAGAAGACCCCTAAAAATTTCAAAATTAATTATTTTTTGAACCAGTTGTCCGATTTTGATGATCGAGGTGTCATTCGACGCGTATTTTTGATGAGAATTGTAAAAAATTCAACGAAAATTCAAAAAGGCTCCAACAGCCCCATTAGCTCCAATAATTTAAATTTTGCCCCTCCCACTTACACCTGTTTATCTCACGAACCAGGTGAGTTTTAAAAAGTCTTAGTATGCGCACTTGTAAGTTTAATTGATACCTTTCGATATATATCCTTTCCGGTATATAACTCGACCTGATCGGACAGTCATAGCAAATCTTCCATTCTTCCTGTGTATATATGCTAGTCGCCTTCGCACCCTTCGTGCTGCTTTCGTCACTAGCGCGGACTGCCGTCCGCAGTGATACCCTAACAAAGCTTGAACTTGATGGAATTACTTTACTTTTTGAGGGATCATTTTTTGGCTATCAAACCATATGTTTGTTTAATTGTGATAAAATTTAAAAGATGTTCGAATACTTGCATAAAATATTAAAATATTTGTAAACATTTTTATGACAACTCCATGTGCCAGGTTTGCGTAATACATACACTGGCGAACATAATTATTGGCACAGCAAACATTTTGAGATTTGGAGGCTATTTGTTCTCTTATCGTTAATATATTGGCATTATTGGAAAGGTCATTTAAATTCCTGTTATTAAACTTTCCTTAACCCATTAATTACCATTTGGAAATTTCGAATTAATGTAAAAGTCAATTTTAAAAACTTTTTTCCTCGATTTTTCAAAAAAAAATTCTTGAAACAATTCTAAGAGTAACTGCGAAAAAAATTTTCAAAAATATTTTTGCTAGTATTTTCAATGATTTTTGGAAAATTGCTAAAAAGCCACTTTTTGTGTGAAAAGTTGAAAAATGGGGTTAAAATGGTCGTTTTTAGTATTTTTAAAAAAATTTAAAAAAAACATTCAAGAAAAAATATTTTTGAACATTTTTTTTTTGCAGTCACTTTTAGAATTGCTTAAAGAATTTTTTTGCACTAAAATATTTTTTGTAAAAAATCGCGGAAAAAAGTTTAAAAATATACTTTTTTTGAATTCAAAATTTTCAACGGGTACTTAATGGGTTAAGGAAAGCTTTGCATCATTCAAACGGAATTTAAACGACCATTCCAAATATATTTTTTTTATTGTGAAAACTTGACTCACATAACTGTTAAAGTAAAAATAGTGTGTACGAATAAATGTTGGTCTGAGTGTACATATATTTTTGCAAAAAGCTGAAATACCCAAACTCATAAATATACACCAGCAAATCGTCAACAAGTTTAGATAATGTATATATTTGTGCATTATTATGTCTCAAATAAGTGATATTTATAGAACAAAAACACTCTGATTTAGAATTAACTGTACGCTTTTAACTGATTTCAATCGACGTTGGCAATTTTGATCGCTTGCACTGAGGTATCGATACAAACTAATCAAATGACATTAAAATGCTCACTGTTTAATTTCTTGATTGAGTTTGTTATCGATATAATATATATATAGCAGTAACTAGCAGTAAAGAGCAGTAAAGTATAATTTGTTTTTCTGGCAGTGGAGAAATTCCAAAAATTGTGTTGATTTATTAATGGCTTACAGTAATTGGTAAGTGATGGACATTCAAAGCGATTAGAACAGTTAGTTTGAACTAGTTCAACATTTGGTTTAATGTAAATGCATATTTATCGATAATTTATTGATTGATTGATTGATCGTTTGACTTAATAGAGGCTCTCTCTTGTGTAGAAACTGTCCCACACAACGAACTCTTTGCTTTCCGGCAACGGCATGAACTCCAGCTGCTCCGAGATGTTGAGGCACAGCTCGGATCCCCCCGGACGCAGTGGCTCCCAGTGTGTGGGCTCAATAAGCTGACAGTTGGGATTGCCCGTGGCAGCAAATGAGGTCCACATACCAATCAGTCGCTCAATGGTGCGATACTCAGGTGTGGACCTGTCCAGTTTGCTTGAGAGCAGTGTGTAGAACATGTAGGAGAGATCATCGGCATGGCAGACGCCTCGCACCTGTCGTCCACACTTAAGCGTCCGATAATGGTTAAAATGGGGTGAATCCATGTCGAAGCGATACAAATAGGTGGGCGTGGCTGGCGCATAGGTGGTACGGGCGAGCAGAGTGCGATGAATGCCATGCCAAAAGTTCTTGACACTCAACACACGAAGGCACTCGAAGAGCTCCATTTTGCCCCGATCCGCATCCTCGAAATAAGCGAGCTTGAGGCGACGCAGCTGCTCGTCGAGCTCCTTGGCATCGATGGTGTCGCGGACGGGCTGCGGGATAAGGGGCTCAAAGGCGCTGAGCATGTACTCCTGATCCTGCAGTGTTGTCTGGTAGCTGAACAGGCCCTCAAAGGAGGTGCCCCCAATGATCAACGGCAGTTCATTGCCCCAGGCGCTGGCCAATTGCTCGAGCTGGGGTCGTGGCACCACACAATCATCGCCCACATACGACTCGACGACTGGCCCAAAGGCAATAATCTCGTAGTTGCGATGCTCCTCCCGAGACACAATCGCATTGCAATGCTGAGCCAGCTGGCTGGCAGGTGCATTTTTGAGGAACTGCAGCAGCTCCGCTTCATTCTCCGCCTCCGTTTCGGCATTCTTGTAGCCAAGGCGTTTGGCCAGCCTCTGAGGAGCATTCCGATTCGGCTGAGTTGCCCATTCGCAGAGTGCGGAGCCAGACTGAACGATGGCGCGATGGAAGAGGCCACGTGTCTGCTCCGTGTTCATCAGGATGTGGGCAGAAGCACCTCCGGCACTCTCCCCCATCAGTGTGATATTGCTCGCATCCCCATTGAAGCTGGCGATGTGCTCGTGGACCCAACGCAAGGCCAGCACCTGATCCTTGAGTCCCGCATTGCCGGGCACCTGCAGCTCACGATCCTTCAGGCTAAGGAATCCCAGTGCACCCACACGATAGTTGAAGGTAACCAGCAGCACATCGTGCTTCATGAAGTAGTCCGGCCCGTAAATATCTCTCATGGCGCCGCCTATCTGAAAGCCCCCGCCAAAAATCCACACCATGACGGGCAACGGACGCGGCGTCTCCAGATTCTTCACGTAGACGTTGATGTACAAACAGTCCTCCGATCCCTCCACCGAATTCAATATGGCGTTTTTCTGCAATGGCTGCGATCTGGGATAGGTGCAGTCCCTTACCCCCTGCCAGGGCTCCGCTGGCTGTGGCGCTCGGAATTGCAGCTCGCCTAGAGGCGGCTTGGCAAAGGGTATGCCCTCAAAGGAGTAGTACGACTCCCCGTCATAAACGGTCCTTCGTTCCATGCCCTTCAACTTGCCGCATTTCGTTTCAAGGTGCTTTGTCCGTCCGGTGCTCAGACGGTACTGGACTACCTTGTGTCCAATGGCTCTGGAATGAAAATGAAGAATTTTTTATGTAGGTTATAGTTATCGCTATCGTTTAAGTTATCGATCATGGATCATATTATGTCGTGATTTTTTGTGTTTTTATGCCCATTGAAAATTGTTAAAAAAGGTATTATGATTTTTGGGAAATGTATGTAACAGGAAGAAGGAGGAGTGGAAGACCCCATAAAGTATATATATATATTCTTGATCAGTATCAGCATGTCCGTCCATCCGTCTGTCCGTTTTAGCACGAGGATTTCAGAGACTAAAAGAGCTGGAGACTTTCAAAGGAAAGTGTTATTTTATATCTGGAGATATCGCAACCAACCAAACACAGATTGGCAATTTTTTATTGTCTTATACATCCTGAACAAATTCTGTTCCAATCAGTCCACTATATAATACAGCTGCCATCGGAACAATAAGTCAATATTTAATAAAGCTTTGTACAGCGGCATTAAATCTTCGGCATGCCTGGGCACAGGGTATCTTACAGTCGAGTAAACTCGACCTTAGCCGCAATGGGCGGAGCCCCCTTGTTCAAAATTCGATTGGACGATGCTTAATAAGAATGGAACTTGACTTTCTAGACACAAAAGAACCTTGAAAAAGTTTGCAAAAGAATCTGGTTTCTATCAATCGCACGTACTCAACTCAATATGGAGAATTTGTGTGCTGAAGAAATATTTAAATGTTATTATTATAAGCTTTAGCCGTAATTAAATGCTTAAGCACCTGATACAATCTGTAGATAGATATGTATCTAGAACACTTTCTATCTTTTGCTGCTTAATGATTGGACACGCCCTTTGGCTAGGTATTCAAAGAGTATTCTCCATATCTAATCTTCATTTGGAATATCCCAATAAAATAGCAGTGTCACCTGAACTTGGCACTTTGTTAACTAGAGATGCAGATACTATAATCTGTTAGCTATACACTGATTATTTGGGACTTGTTAGTGTTGTTCAATATATAAATTGCCCACTTACTTTGCTGCTAATTTCACTTTATCGGTTACACTAACACGCAGATCCATCGTAAACAGATAAATGTATGTGTATGTAAATAGATAGATAGATATAGAAGATTATGTGTATATGCAAAGTAATTCTTCAAATATTCCGCGAACACTTGCAACGCGTCCAAAAGCCAAACAGAGACTGAACCGTATTCGCTCAGCTATGACTAAGTTGATTAGATAAAAACGCGCCCAACAGCTGTCGGCAAAATAATATACATATATATAACTCGGATTACTATTACATATATTATAGCTGATTGTAACTATCAAGTATATATGTTATAGTTAAATGGATGAAGCTGGAATGAAGTTACAAAAAAAAAAAAATAGACAGAGTTTAATTTCATATAAGAACTTGCTCTGGAAGATTCTAACGGTTAACTTATGTACGAGAATATGCGAGTATAGGAAGCAACAGGGTGGTTTTACAGACGACACAATTAGGTCATCGAAACTGTTGAGACTCGAGGCGCCACAGCCCATCATCAACAGGCATCGTCATCGTCTAAAAGGCCTCACTGATAAACTTGACTAGGCTAAATATCTATATATGTATATATGACAGTGTATGTATATGTGTTGGTGTACTATGACTCATGGGCTCAAGGTCAGTGTCCTGCGCAGCTCCTTTTCGTTACAAGTTCGCGATGAAGGTTGTTGCCATCGTGTGAATGGCAGACAAAAATGCGACAGTGTGGCAACGCTGTGAGCGAATCAGCTGATTAATCTAACGAGAATTCTCTTCGAATTGCGTTTATTAATAATGTATGATATAAAACATAAACAATGAACAAATTATTAAATGCAGAGATTGCCATTCTTTAATAAGAGAACCTGTGCTCACCAGTATAAGTGAACTTAAAACTTCATAGACTACTTAAAATGCAGCAACGAATTTGCAAATGCATTTAAAAATATGCGAATATTTAGTACCTTCATCCTTCCAAGTATCCAACTGTCGTTGTCACTGTCTTGTTCTTTGTGCTCGGCATTTGATTAGAATCATTGGAATTGTTGTTGTTTTTGCTCTTGTGTTGACATTGCTTTTGAAATCCGTTTCCGCCACCTCGTCCGTCTCTTAATTCTTCACTTCAGACTAATAAGCTGGCAGGTTGACTGCTTCTCAACGTCTCCTGCGACCGTGCGCCACTTGAGTCTGGCCGAGCTCTTGGCCAAGAGGTCTCACTGTCTGTCGGAGCTGAGCAGCTTTTGTTTGTTGTCGCCTGGCAAAAGTGTTGACTGTCGAGTGTCGCCTTGTACTTATGTTAGTTAATGTGATTATTTCACACTTGGTCTGCTTTGAACTAACATTTCATCTGGCTTCCAACCGGTTTCAATCTCCATCTGCAGTTGCAGTTTGCTTTCTTTCTTATTTTTTGTTTGCTTACATCTTATGTAATCGTTTCTGTTCTATTGGCTTATTTCTTCTTTAAATTACCTAAATTATCTATAGAAAAAAGTTGATCATCCGTTATCGATTGATCAATCAATTGTATAGCGAATGACGATCCCCTGTTAAAACATACAGGCATGGAAAAAATAATAGAAACGGCACTTTTTTTTTCATATGTTTTTAAATTTTGTTCAATGATCTTTTTTTCTTCTTAAGTGCTATTGGGCATGTGAGTGTGTGTGAACATTTTCATACTAGTTTAATCGGATGAAAGAACATTAATGACAATTAAACATACGAATAATTAATAGAGCCTACTAGAGATAAACTATAATGTAATTCTCTCATTCTGTTGTTTCTTATCTCTCATAAATTGACACATTTCATTTTGAATGAAACTGCCTTGCATTACATTCAATTTCCATCACTTGCATTTGTCTGTCCTTTAGTCCTATTCTCATCCATTCCCTGTCTGTGAACTGCTGCCAGGTAGAAATACTGGTACTATTTCTGGGCATGAGTCTGTCTGAGTGCAGCATCCCCCGACCCCTCTTCCACTCCTTCCGTTGCACAATCCTTATTCAGTTGCCATGGCATTGTACAGATTCCGTTTGCAGCATTTTGTTGGTGTTGCCATCGACTAAATAAATAAATACACAGTGCAATTTATGTACATTGTGTGTTTGTTTGTATGCAGGAGAATTGTACATATTTGTTGTTGTTTGTCCCGTTTACACAGCTAACATTGTTGTTGGCGCTGCTTTAGTTGCCGGCGCCACTGTAACTGTAGTCTACGTTGGCTACGCATCAACAAATTACGCTCACATACATACATACACATAAAAACACAAACACACACAGAATGTAGCAACTGTATCCTGGGCCCATCTTGTGTCGACCTCCAAGTGCCAACGATTCACATTTCTCTCCCTTCGCACGTTACGTCGTCGTCATCATCGTCTTCATCGTCATGTTTTCTGAATCTTTCTCTTCTTCTCTTTCGTTTTTGTCTTTACCATGTTTACACGATTGCCGCCTACTGTTAAAGGTGACGACCCCTCGAACCACAAGCCCTTTCCTTGCCCATGCTTCAAAATCTCCCTGCTGTCCTTGTTGTTGGTTTTGCCTTGCTTGTTCCGAATGTTTGTTTTGCTTGCCTGCCCTTTTGTGTTGTTGTAAGCGGACAGCGCGTGTACAAATTGTTTTTGCAAGTGTCCAATTTTCAGGGCTGGGCACACACTGGGAACTTTGCACTGAAACACTCCAATAGGGAATGGATTGTACTGATTCCTAATTTTTTTCATTCAACTCAGTTGCACGTGCTGATGCCTTAAATTCCAATTTTGGAAAAATACATTAGAAACATTTTTTATGGTTTTGCAATATTGCAATTGTTATTGTCACAGGGAGGGAACTAGTTCACGTTTGTGGACTTGGCAGTTCACGCACTGGTTCGATTAATGTAATGTTTTTGTTGTATACTCTTTCGCTTTGGTGTTTTTGTTTCAACATTCGCCGCCGCTTTAATTTGGCTCACTCGCTTTGTTTAGCTTCGGTTTCATAGACGTACACGACTCGTGCTGTTGCCGCTGCCTGCTGTTTCTGCTGCCCACTACGGCTGCGACTGCGTTGTTTGTTTGCATTTGTGTTTTAGCTGCCTCCGCTTTGTTTTCTTTTCGCCCGCAGCACAAGAACAACAAATAGTACGTACAACAGCTACGGCAGCAGCAAAAACAACTACAATAACAATAACAGGGCTCCGCCGGCTCTATCAGCTTTTTAGCGCGACGTCGCAGTCAGTCAGTCGTCGTCGGTTGTCGGACGCAGGCGTAGGCATTCCAATTGGGACGCACGTTTCGAGCTCGAATTTCCGTTTAAATTGTTTATTGGTTCGGTTCACTACGTCGTTTCATTTTGTTTGTGTTTGTTTGTCAGCGCTCGTGCGTGTGTATGCGTTTGTGTGTGTGTGTGACGTTATCACGCACCAATTGCGGCAATCGCTTAATGAGCACTCACCCTCTGCCACTGCACGTGTAGGTGTGTGATTGTTTGTGTGCATTCGTATAAAACAAAATTGATAAATGCACAACAGCAATAAAAGTAAAGTACGTACATAAGTATGTACATACGATGGTATATAAGTGTGTATATGATTAAATTGAGCGTGTTAAAAAATAAGTAAACAAAAGTCATGGTTGTCAATGCGGTTCAATGTCTTTGGCTCCCTCAGCAGCAGGAACCTACATACTTATACATATATGTACATTCATACATATAAAGTGTGACAACATGGCTTGTAGTAATAATCGCAACGGTAAATATGTATGCCATTGCCGCAAACTGGTTTAAGCCACAACATCAACAACATCAAAGTTTAAACAATAAACGTTATGTTCAAGCATCGAAGTGACCTTTTTGCACTAATCATTCAGAATCCAATCTCATATAGTGATCGTTAAAGTGATGATTCACACGTTCCAGCTATGAAAGCATTTAATTAAATGTGATTAAATAATGAATTACGTAAACTTCAAAGTTATTAAGTGATAGTGTAAACTAGGTATTTATTTGAATAACCACAAATAATAATTACTCGCATATTCGCAGTCGAAAAGTAATTTATATCGTATATTTATCATGTTGCATCTCTAAGCAAATAAGAAAGAGGCTTACTCTTATTTGACTTCGCCCGACCATTTTACAGAGTGTAGTTTGCTTTAACCTTTCGTGAAGTTGTGACTCTCTGCGCTTGTCGTGTACGAATTGTCGTGTACGAGGGGTTCTTAAACAAGTGCGCGCAAGCCAAGTAATAACAACAAGCACAATAACAACAAGAACGACAACTACCGTTTTGCGCGTTTAAAACACGCGGCATCTACGTCTGTGTTTGTGTGTGTGTGATGTGGGTATTTCGTATTTGTGTTTGTGTACCGTTCTAAAAATAACCGTTTCATGTGCATTCGCTGTTTTCGCTGCTGCTGCTTCCCTTCCTCCTGGTCGACAACGACAACGGCTCATTTTGTGTTTGTATTTGTTATCGGTTATTTAACTTGATTTATTTGCGTGCGACTGATGATTTATATTGCCTGAATGGGGCCCATAGCTATAATAACAAAAACAAGAACAATAACATCGCCTACTTTAGACTAAGTCGCACGCACATTGGCACTTAAGTGGGTCAAACCATTATTGTCACGCCTTGTTTTTTTTGTCCTCACTGTTCCCCTTTACCGCTCACTTGAAAAATCGCGCCTTTTACTTGTTACTTGTCCCATTTTGTTGCCCTAGTCTGTGGCTGCCCGCAATGATCCCGTGGGTGGTTTGTGAGTCAATGACGGCCACGCTTTTGATTCATTTCTATTTGTGTTCCTGTCAGTGTTCATTACTCAAAGGATAAGCAATGCTCAATGACTATAGAAAATCCAGTAATAAGTGATTTATATAAGTCAATGAAGTAATTAAATAGGACAAATAAAAAATCGTTTGATTGTTTGTGTCACTAAACAGTCCACGGTAACACTTACATTACTTACAATCTAATTTGAATTAATTAATAAAAATCTATGAATAAATATTCAATTTGACTTAGATCTTTATTTAAATTCTCACAATTATTTATTTAAATTTTTATTTGACTAATCAGATAAAATTCACAGCAACATTATCAATTCATTCCATTGAGTCACTCTCTCACTTACTTTCATACATAAACGTGGTTTTACGTGTGAATATTCATATTTGGCGCTTGTTTTTGTTGTTTTGTACCTACTTACATACATATGTATATTGTCTGTTTGTTGCTTTTCGCGTTCGCACAAGCTACGATTGAGCGCCGCCTGTGGGCCTGAGTGAGTGCTTTAGTTTGAGCTTCTGTCAGTCCTACTTTCGTATCTGTGTGTATGTTGTTTTGGCTGCGAGAGGAATGACGATGTTAAAGTCAGCTGACGTCGCGATTTGCCGGCACAGCAAGAAGAGTCTTTTTTTTTGCTGTGGTTGTTGAGGAGCTTAATGGAGGGGAGCAACAATCTTGCATTTAGACCAGTCGCCGTTGCATGCAATATGTACTACTACTTAATTAGTTACCACTTAATAGGCAACGTCATCATCATCATTAACCAATCGCGTGTCGTAAGCTTCGTGTTGTGGCCGCCACAGTCTCATTCGCTCGAAACGGATACGGATGCATCGGTTGTTCTTCGTCTTCGTCGTCTGTCTCTTATCTTGTGTCGCTTAATTTCCACACAGAACTGCACAGCAACAGAAGCGCAATCGACATTAGTATATTTCTAAATGACGTTTAATTAAATTCTATTCGTGTTGTAATTAAGGAAATTGGTAAACTGACCAAGAAACCAAAGGTGATTGTCTCAACAATCAGAAACTAATGTCAAGTTTAAAACTGTAATAATTAATATGCAATGGAAACGTCGTTAGGGAAACTATAAAATACTTATTTGTGATTATTTGTCAACTACTTATAAGAGTAAACACAATCCACAATGGCTCAAAATCTAACTGTTGTTGTGGGCGCCGAAAACGCTGACAAAAGCAACGTAGCATCAGCTGCAACATCTGTAATGCAACAATCGGTCAATTTCAAGCCAAAGGATACGAATGGCTGGAAGGATTACAAGAAACTAAAGACCTATCTCATTCTAAAGGAGCAGCAAATCGAGAAGGTAAAAAATATAAAAAAAAGTTGAGTCTTATTATATAATATTGTAATAGCTTAGTTGAGTTCAAGTACCAATTACAACTCTCGAGTGTAAATAGTAATTACTGAAATAATTAGGTCGTTAATTCATTGGATAATTCAATGAGTACTCTACATGTTTTTATTGCAGAATAAACCTGGTTAAGCTTTTGCATAGAGTACGGTAATTTTGCACATACACATACATTCTTGGGTCAGATTTGATGTAATATTTTGGAACATGACCATTAGGGTGTCCCTTATTTGGTCAAAGTCAATATTTTAAAACGCATACGGGCTAGTTCTGTTCATTAGGTCCTAAAGCACTCAGAAATAAATTTTTACCTCAATCGGAGTATGATAACCCGTGCCGACTTGGATCGGAAAATTTAAAGATTATATGGGACAAAAAAATTTTTTTTTTTTTTTTTAATTTTTTATTTTTTTATTTTGTTTATCAGGTCCTAAAGAACTCAAAACCAAGTTTTCACCTTAATCGGAGTACGATAACCCATTCAAATTTGCATCGAAACATGAAAAAACAGTATTTTAACACTGATTAGACATTTTTCGATGATTTTTCATGTTTTGATGCAAATTTGAATGGGTTTTCGTATTCCGATTAAGGTGAAAACTTGGTTTTGAGTTCTTTAGGACCTAATGAACAAAACAAAAAAATAAAAATTTAAAAAAAAAAAAAATTTTTTTTTTGTCCCATATAATCTTTAAATTTTCCGATCCAAGTCGGCTCGGGTTATCATACTCCGATTGAGGTAAAAATTTATTTCTGAGTGCTTTAGGACCTAATGAACAGAACTAGCCCGTATGCGTTTAAAAATATTGACTTTGACCAAATAAGGGACACCCTAATGACCATGTATCGAACTTCTTAAACATTTAGTTGATGTACCTTAAAATCTGAATATTGAAATATGAAATTGAGCAAATTGCAGTAAAAGTTTGTCTCAAATATTCTGAAATTTTTTTTATCAAAAACATGAGTATTTTTATGAACGATCGATCGCGGGTATTTCTAATTTTCGACGCGTCAATTAAAGTTTTACTACCATCTTGTTAATTTTGTTCATTCGACGACTCGCAATTTTCGATGAAATTGTTAATATTATCAATTAAAAAAACATAAAAATGCCAATAACAAGATATAAATTTATTATAATTGTTAGTTGTAAGAATTGAAAGGAGCGACATTATTGCTCAATCGTTGGGGAACGTTATCTAATTGAAACTTATCTGGGGTGCCACAGAAATCTCTTTCGCTTGAATTTCGCTTAAATTTTATACAAATTTTAGTGAAAGCGATTTCTGTGGCACCCCCGTATAACAGATTATATCAACTATCAGTATATGCACTAGAAATAATAATGATGATAGCAAAATCTGTTCGATTTCCATCCTTAGTGCATATTTACTGAGTATCTAGATTTTAAATATAGAAAAAGTCATATTCTGTTCGTAGCTACAATTTTATAATTGAAATACATACTTACATAAAAATTTCTGTTTCATTGTTAACCTCAAGGAGATAAAATATACAGTACTAAATCAATCAATTAGTCAGTCAATCAATTAATCAATATTGACCTAGATTGCCTGCAAAAAAATAAATATTTTGTGGTCAGACATAAATGCATATAAATCAAGTAAAATAAGTTAATTCATTGAATAAGCTCGGCCCGGCGTTGACCATTGCAAAAGCAAAACAAAATCAGAAATAGATATATATAAAATAAAAAACAAAACAACTATGTTAAAATTGATTTAATTTGAAATCTATTAACATTTCCCCCTTTTTGTTGTGAGTTACATTCACATTCTTTTCAAATGTGGATGTAACTGAAAACTAAATCTATAAATTAGGAACTATAGTCCCTGTCATATTTATAAAATCACCTTATAAATTGCAATAAATCGAAAACTACTGTCTGCAGCGGAATACAATGTATAGAGAAAATGAAGAGGAAGAAGAAACGAAAAGAATGCATGTACAGTTCACACCAATCTAACGGTACTTAACAAAGAGCACCTTATTAAACTCTTAGTGTTGCATATTTATAAGTTCACAATTGCACAAAAAATATTTTGATGCAAAAAAATTCTTGGAACAATTCTAAGAGTAACTGCAAAAGAAAATTTTCAAAAATATTTTTGCTAGTATTTTTGTCAATTTTTTGAAAACTGCAAAAAAGGCACTTTTTGCATGAAAATGAGGAAAAATGGGTAGCAAAAGAACAAAAATATCGAGTTTTCCCAAAAAAAAATTTAAAACGAAATCGTAATTGTTGGATATTTAGAATATATATCGTGTAAACAATAATATTAATCGATATTTATATGCAATAAGAATTACGAACTGTGAACAATTAAACTAGATCATAAGAGCAAGCAAATGAATGCTACGAATGAACTTCACTAATAAACGAGCGTGCAAAGACACCACATATTGGCGACGAGTAAAAAGAATAAAAAAGATAATATCTTGATTAAAACAGTGTGTGCTACTTAAAATTATTAAAAGTGTATTTATACTTAAACAAAAGACAAGACGATAATATCGCAACAGTTGTAAATACAACGATAAACATTCATAAATGAAAGATAAAGAAAACGAGCCGGCAGCAATGTCAAACATAACCACACTCTTGCACACCACCGCACTGCCAGAATTTTCGCATTTGTCTGAGCCATGGTGCATATGGAAAGAAAAGTTGGACATTCATCTTTGTGAGATAAACTGCACAGAAGAGAATTTGAAAAAGGCCGTACTTTTGAAATCCATCGGTCCTGAGCCATATCGCTTGCTTCACAGCATATGCAGCCCAGAGTTCCTGTGGCAAAAACCTACAAAGAACTATGCCTAATGCTACAATCGCATTACACCCCACCAACTATCGTATTTTACGAAAGAAAAAAGTTTTACACTGCAACTAAATTAGAAAGCGAAAGTGCAACACAATGGTACGCCAAAGTCAAGGAGCTGGCAATAAATTGCAAGTTTGGAGAAAATCTAACTGCTTTTGTGTTAGATCGATTCGTAATGGGACTACCAGAAAAAATTTTTGAGAAATTATGTGAAGAAAATGAAACGCTAACGTTGGAGAATGCAGTAAAAAAAGCTGTCATAATGGAAACGAAGATGATAGCAAAGGCGACAGAAACAGCTAACGTCAATGCAGTCAAAGAAGAACGGTACAAAAAGAACTACAAGAGGTACAACAACAACAGCAAGGCAAGCAGCGAGAATTGCACAAACAGCAACGGAGCCGGAGTAAAGAGCAACGAGAATGGAGGAAGAAGCAACGGAAGGAACAGTAAAATGGAGAAGACCACATGTTCGCACTGTGGATGGCGCAATCACACATCGCAGGCATGCAAATACAAAAACAGCAAATGTCACACTTGCGGAAAAATTGGTCATCTTTCGAGCGTATGCAGAAACAATAAAAGTATCAATCATGTTGAAAAATCCAATGAAAGTTTAAGTAATTCTTTAATTAATAGTACTTCTATTTACAGTATAGCAACATCTAATAACATAAATGTATATACATTGCCTGTTAACATTGATGGCACTAACTTCGAGATTGTTTGCGACACCGGATCTCCATGCACCTTGTTCCCTCGAAATTTTGTGAGCTATGAACAACTTAAGAAAATTAATAATTGCAAAACGAAATTCATAAGCTACACAGGCGACAAAATTAAAGTTTTTGGTGAGTTTTATGCAAATGTAAGATACAATGGCACTTGTAAATCGTTGAAAATAATTGTAACTAAAACTAACAGCCAACCATTGTTGGGAAGAGATTTTCTAAGAGAATTTAATTTTGAAATTCAACAAGTTAGTCTGATCAAAGTAAATACTGATAACATGTGTGAAGAAATTAAAAATGAGTTTAAGGAATTGTTTAACGGTGAGCTTGGTACATTCAATTTAAGCAAGATAGCACTACCAATTGATAAAAATGCAAAGCCTATATTTTTCAAGCCACGTGCTATTCCATTAGCTTGGAAACCAAAGGTTGAGGAAGAGCTTAAGGAACTCATTAGCAGAGGTATTTTAGAGCCCGTTGATCACTCAGACTGGGGCACCCCCTTGGTTCCAATATTGAAATCGGACGGAAATTTGCGAATCTGTGGAGATTACAAAGTCACAATTAACAAATGGCTAATTGACTATAAGTATCCACTGCCACGTATTGATGAGATTTTCGCAGCTCTAAGTGGTGGTGAAATGTTTACCAAATTGGACCTTTCCAGTGCTTACAATCAGCTTGTTTTAGATGAAAATTCACAGCATCTATGCACTTGGAGCACACATATAGGGACTTTGAAAATGAAGAGACTTCCGTTCGGAGTAAAACCAGCAGCCTCGATTTTTCAAAAGACTATGGAAGAAGTCTTAAACGGCATTCCTAACGTAGTTGTATATCAAGATGACATTACGGTTACCGGTAAAAACGTCAGCGAACATGTAAAGACATTAAAGTGCGTTTTAAGCAAACTACAGACAGTAGGTCTCAAACTTAATATCAATAAATGTAAATTTTTGCAGGATAAAGTTTCGTTCTTGGGATTCACTATTGACAAAAACGGACTACAAAAGAATGCAGATAGATGCCAAAGTGTATTAAATTGTCCGACTCCAACAAACGTGACTGAGGTCAGAGCATTTATAGGAATGGCGAATCATTATTCAAAATTTATTCCCAATTTTACTCATAAGATCAGTCCGTTGTATGAATTACTAAAGAAGAATGTAAAATTTAATTGGTCAACAAAGTGTCAGGATTCATTCAATGAAATGAAGAAAGAAATTGTTTCAGATCAAGTCCTAATTCACTTCGATAGTTCGCTACCAATTATATTGTCTACGGATGCAAGTAACACTGCAGTCGCAGGTATATTATCGCATCGTTTACCTAATAACACGGTCAGACCAGTTTCATTTGTATCTCGAGCTTTAACTAAAGCAGAACAGAATTACAGCACTTTAGAGAAAGAAGCTTTAGCTATCAAATTTTGTGTAATGAAATTAAAACAATACTTATTGGGGCATCACTTTATTTTAAAAACCGATCATAAACCTTTGAAATTTCTTTTTGGGGAAGGTAAAGGGTTACCACAAATGGCTTCCGCCAGGGTTCAAAGGTGGGCGTTTATTTTATCAGGTTTTCATTATTCCATTGAGTATGTTAAAGGAAAACTCAATGAAGCGGATGAATTATCGAGAATTCCGCAATCAGAAACAGCAGCAGAATCAAATGTAAGCAACTTCGTTAATTTCACTGAAACGAACAATCATTTGAACTTAACATTTAAGGAAATAGCAAAGGAAACCAGACGTGATCCTGTCTTTTCTAAAGTCATGCAAGCTATTAAGGAAGGTAAAATCGAAAATCTTCAAGGAAAAGAGTATGAATCTTTCAAAAGTAAAGCTGTTGAATTGACAATTGAATATGATTGCATCCTATGGGGTTACAGAACAGTAGTTCCTCAGAAACTTCAGCAATCAGTCCTGGACGAACTACATCGTTCGCACATGGGCATTGTAAAGACAAAAGGTTTAGCCAGATCTTATGTCTGGTGGCCTAAAATCGATTCTGATATCGAAACATTGATTAGAAGTTGTAAACATTGTCAAGAACTCAGTTCAAGTCCTGAGAAGTGTCCGTTGATGCCATGGCAGCCCACTCAATCAGCTTGGAGTAGAATACACGTAGACTACGCAGGCCCGATACAAACTTATTACTTACTTGTAATTATAGATTCATTTACAAAATGGGTAGAAGTCTTCAAAACTAAAGAAATAACTTCAGCTTTTATCATAAAGGCTTTAAAGGAAACATTTTGGAGATACGGGTTAGTAGACACACTTGTGAGTGACAACGGCAGACAATTCACGTCGAGTGACTTTAAAGATTTCACCGACAACAATGGAATTAAACATATATTGACTCCTCCGGGTCATCCAGCTTCCAATGGGCAAGCTGAAAATTTTGTTAAAACTTTAAAAAAATCCCTTATAGCTTCATTAAACAGTAACAAGTATAGAGACTTTGACACAACACTCAATCAATTTCTATTTGATTACAGAAGCTCTAATCACTGTACTACTGGTGAAAGTCCATCAAAAATCTTTCTTGGAAGATCGTTAAAGTCAAGATTAAGTCTACTGAGACCGCCACTAGTTAGAAATCAAAAAATACAAAATCAGGAGAAAAGCATTTCAAATTATAAGGGCTGCAGGAAAGTTAATTTCAGATCTAATGAACCAGTATTTATTCGCGACTATAGAGATCCAAACAAACCAAAATGGTCAGAAGCTAAAGTTAAGCAACAACTTGGTCCAAGATCTTACATATGCATTCACAATCACAACAACAAGGAAATTAAAAGACATTGTAATCAAATGCGTAAGATGCCACTAATTAACAATGAAGAAAATTTTGAACAACTGGGTGATGGAGATATGGTCATCGATCAGCAACCTCAAGAACAAACAGTAGAAGAAAGCAAAATGAAACTAAGACCACGTAAAGATGGTAAGGTAGTTAACTAATTATGAACACAAATATATTATCATTAATCAAACAAGGAGTATCGAATGAAAGTATTATAAACATTTATATAAATTTATTATTAATCAAAAATGGAATAGGAAATGAAAAGTATTTTGAATTGGAACTACACTATTAATGTAGATAATAAGGATAAACTGTATATATTTGAATTTTGTATCATTGATCCACACGCTATTATGACATTAAGATGCCAATGTATCAAAGTAAAAATCAAACAAAATATATATGTATATAAAAACTTAAGTGGAGGCGTGTTGGATATTTAGAATATATATCGTGTAAACAATAATATTAATCGATATTTATATGCAATAAGAATTACGAACTGTGAACAATTAAACTAGATCATAAGAGCAAGCAAATGAATGCTACGAATGAACTTCACTAATAAACAAGCGTGCAAAGACACCACAGTAATTGTAAATACAAAATACATGCTTACTTTTAAAGACTGAACTTAGAACAAATGAAATTCGCTAAGCAAAGTCCAGTGAGTCGCTGATTTTATATGAAAATCGATTTAATAAGCTTGATAAAAAAAAAATCCAAAAACCGCTTTTTTATGGTATTCGGTTTTCTTTGTCCGCCACTGTATCTACTCATTGAGAAGGTAAACCAAATCTGACATTTAAAATCATAAGTAAAATCGACAAAAAAGATTCTAATAACGAATCGTTAAATTTTAAAATCTAATTTTAATCGCTAAGACTTGCAACTCTTTTTTAACTATTAAAAAAATAATAATAACAAAATGAATACAGTGGCACATCGTTCACTCGCTTGTTGTTGCTATAATTAACAAACAAACAAAAGCGGGAAAAAGTATTGTTATAACCAGAAATAGAGAGAAAAAACCTCTTCATATAAAGTTATTAAACGGTCATGACCCGCATTTTCAAAATGCTTATCAACAGCATGAAAACCAAAAACAACAACAACACGTAATTAGAGAGAGGGGTGGGGGGGGGGGGGTAGAATCGGTAAACGGAGGAGAGGAATAAATAATATTAAAGCAAACATGAAAAATACGAGCACGAAAAAACGCACAAAAATGACGAACGCGTTCACATTGGAGACGCCTTGTATTGAAGTTGTGGAAGAGGTGGCAAGTGGGAAGTGGAGAGATGTGTGGACAGTCCACAGATTCTGGGAAGAGGTAGAAGGGGGGAGCAAGCTGACGCCAACAGAAGCAAATGCCGGCGACGCGATTTGACCGCTTGGCGTCGGATCAATAAATATGGATGACTTGGCGCTGTTCAGATTGATGTGAACAAACACAGATACACACACTCGCATACACATTTACTTACCGATACAGATACAATTATGTATAAGATATATATGTGTTGAGTAATAAAAATGCGCGCCTATCAATGTCAAAAAATCTGACACACAATGGAATAAGAAAAGTAAACAAACAATTAAATTGCTTAGTGCCTAATAAAATAAATGAATGCCAGTTGAGTTTGCGTGTTTGTCTTTTTACCAGATATGTCTGGATACAGCAGACAGCTGCCCAGATACTAAGTCTGTCTGTCTGTCAATTGGACTGTCTATCCGTCAGTCTTTCTGACTGTTGTATGTGTATGTTTGTATGTGATTATATGCTTAGATATACACGCTTGGCACAGATACAATTTGAGCAAAGCGAAGCATTTGCGATGTGCAAATACAAACTCACATCAATTGCTACTTGGGCGTATACGTATTATATCAAATAGCTCTCGACGATTTTCTGATGGAGAAAGACCATGCGATTTAATTCAACGCTGCTTATGGTCACTTTCAAAGTAACTAAGAATGTGAATGACTGTGATTCTTTGAGAGAACCGTCAAGCCATTTGAAGCTAAATAAATCTTCACGATTTTGATACATGTTTAAATAAGCCGGTACAAATTTGTACTTAAGTAATGCTAAATGATAAATAGATAGATTCAGATACAGAGGGATGCAATAGATGCTATAACATAAATAGTAGTGGGTCTTGTACCTTTCTGACAAGTTCCCGCAAAACTTTTTCCCTGACAACACTGAATGTGGACGCAAAATAAATACTTATATATTATTGGAAAAAGTTATAAATGTCTACAAATCTAATATGTGTCCCACATAATCTGATCAAGTTTAATTATAATGGAGCCATTATAACATGGGAACGATCGCTCAAGTAATGAGTTGTTTATTCTGAGATACGTTAATTGCGAATATTCGTTGTTGTTGTTTTTAATAGGCACATTAACATCTGGCATAACGAATTTTGACTGTTATATGTGAAAATCAGCAGCTGCGTTAATTGATTCTATATTTATATTTCACACTCGAGCTGAGGATCTCAAAGTATTTCGAGTTGATTGGAGATTGGAAGCGTATCCCTTATAGGAATGTAAGCAATTTATTGGGGTCTCTCTGTGTCATGTTTCCGGTTTGGAGGCAGCTTAATGAGTTAAGCTTAGATTGATTAGCATTGATTAGCACGTTGGCGTTAATTGTTAACTTTTGGCCTGACCCAAAACACTACTAATGTCTTATCTTTCTCTTTCTACATGTCTATCTCCCACTAGGCTGCTCACACGTCGGAATCGCAACGTTCTTATATGTTGAGAAAACTCACGGCGCCGGTGACGGAGCGAACGACCTTCGTGTGCTACACATGTGGCACGGACATGCCCTCGTCGCAGCTGAGACTCGTGTACTGCTGCCCCAATGCCGAACGGGAGCCCTACTATCCATATATCAAGGCGATGAAGGCTTACAAAAACGCTAGTCCCATTAGCCCACAAGGTAAGTTGCAACATGTGGCACAACCAGGGAATCGAACCGCAACGAAACTTTATCATATATGATAGAATATTGCATCAACAATTACATAGGCTGGTAAAAATGTACTTCTTGGTCAGCGCATCAGTGTATTCAAAAGTAGACCAAATAAATTGAAGTTGCTGAAAAATATGGTATCTCATCGAAAACAGTTTTCACTATATTAAAAAATGGAAAATTAATTATGACGACATTTGAATCGGGAACTCCTTCTGGATACAGCAAAAGAACGAAGAAACAAATTTTTGAGAAAATTGACAGGTCTTGAGCAAACTGGAATCCTGTTTTGTTGAAAATAACAAATAAAATTTGCAATTTGAAATGTATTTATAAATGAACGCATTTGTAGTTTCTTTTTAAAAAAAAAAAGAAAAAGAAAAACCCAAACTCGAAGTCTCCCTAACTCGAACTTTTTTCTTGAATAATGGTGATTCGAGTTAGGGAAGTTCGACTGTATTTAAAAAAATTATTAATTCAAGAAATGATCTACTTATGAAACAATGTTGATATTTAAACAGAAAATAAAATCATATGAATCATTATAATGAATTATCAATTTTGTTATGGCTACAATTTCAATCGGTTTATATCCGCTCACGGTTTCGGTTACGGCTTGAATCCCTCGGCACAACAATCATTAATAGATTTTTTGTCTTTCAGGCATGGTGCAGATATGCGCCGGTTGCAGCGAGAAGCATGCCAACTTAGCGGAAGGTGGTCCGCCACCTGCTGCAGCTGCCACAGCTGCAGGTGCATCCATAACGGAGCCTGGTGCCACACACTCGTTAGAGTCCAGTGCGGGCATCTATGGCACAAGTGGCGTCACAAACATGGGGGTCAATCATATGACGACGTCGACATTCGTGGGCCACAATTCGCCATCGGAAAAGTCGCTGGCCAATTCGGATTCCACAAGCAATGTGCGCTTCAAGGTGAGACCTTACCTTCACCTCCTCATCTTCTAGTATCCAGTTCCAAGTGGAGCTTAAACTGTTTCGGACTCACTTTTCACACCGTTTAAGTTTAAGTTTCGCATAGCTTTTTAGCTTGTCAATAATTATTTGTAGATTTTAAAATACAAACTTTAACTCATATTCATGAAACACACTCATTCTTTTGTGTGAGTGCGTGTGTATGTGAGTGTAAAGTCAACTTGTGGAAATTTACTAGCTGCCGATTGCAGCCTGGAACAGAGATAATGCCCCGGGGGCAAGCATATAGGAAAAACGATTGCATTTAATGTGGAAAAACAAGTACAAGTCGCTCAGTTGAGAGCTTTAGCGACTAGCATATACTCTGCCAGATTGTAACTAATAAGTCTTAATATAAAATACTCTTTATTTTCTTACCCTGACCCTGACTGATTGACTGAAATGAGAATAAACTAATAAGAGTTTAAAACTTAGACAATGTCAAGCTGTTGTTAACATGATCTATGCTTTTCTTTACTAGGGTATCATGTATTATAATAAATGAAACTTGACGTCTCGGACCATGTCGTGCTAATGGGAGCAGCTCGCTACAAGCGATAACACCTCTGACACCTATGCCCCCTTTGGCAGATAACCGCTCGAACTTGCGAACGTTTCATTAAGGTGACGACCCGACTAACAGACAGACGGATAGAGGGGCGGAGGAAGGGAAATGGAATGTGAGCAGCTGATGAGGCATGTTGAGTAATTCATTTGCATGCTGAAGGTCGGGCAGAGCGATATCAATTATGTAGAATATACGAGTATTGCCTGGCGGAAAGAACTGATAAGGAATGGGGGGGAAGAAGGTAGGGAGTTTGAGAGAGAAGGAAACTGAGGGGCATCTATGTACATTATTAGTTGCCCTCACCTTATCAGTGTATGGGGCGTGCTGCGCGGAGCCAAGTCGAGTGTCAACATGTTAACCAATTTGAGTCAACAAATGTCAAGATTAGATTATAAAGCCGCATGCACACGACCGGACCACATGGCCAAAGAGAGATGGAAGTGGAGGGGTACGTTTATGACCCATGTGTGCTTTAATTACTGCTCAAGGGAGCAACACGAACGGGGAAGGAAAAAGGGGCAAAGCAAATACTCAACACACTCGATAAACAACTCAGGTTAAACACAGCACAGAAATAAAACGACTTATTTTATAAATAAACAAAAAACGAAACAACAAAATAAAAACCATGGAAGAAAATAATCCAAAGACAAGCGAGGAAACAGGGAAGAACAGATGTCTTGAAGACAATTTTAGGCTATCGGGTTAGCTGGTTCTAACCGGTTTATCAGATACAAACACATACATACATATATCTGTCACAATTCGTTGTGTTTCGTTCGTTTTGTTTAAACACTTTAATTTATAGTCTTTATTGTGGCTTCAAGTAGTTTATTTATTAATTCATATTGTTGTTTATAATTTTCACTCGTAAATTATTTTCAACAATCTTTTGACTCAGTTACTTGTTTATGTTTAAGCTTGGACTTAAAAATATTTTTAACGTAAAATTAATTATAGATTCTTCAATTCAACGATTTTATTACATACAATCAGTTATTTCATCATTAAATTGCTTTCAATAATCATTCCAGATGATCCTTTCTTATCGACATAGCGATCATACGTCGATAACAGAAATGAAATAGATAAGGGGTTCACAAAAAATAGAAAGTGTTTCACTTTTGATACCACAAAAGAAATCTATTCGAATCGCTTTGATTAATATATGTGTGTATACATGGGTGTATTTTTAATGGTCTAATAATATTTTGTAGGCATTTCGTTATCGGATTTATTGCTTAATAATTAGTTTTTAATTTGTCGATAGGGTTGATAATCGATAAGGTATGAAATTGATAAAGCTATTTCGAAAGATGTCACTACTATAACCTTTTTGTCTTTATCGCATTCTGTACAATTTGTTTAACATATTCGATAAACTTGATAGTGAAATTGGGAAATAAAACTGATAAAATGATTACAAAAAATAGCATCTACATTTGGATAAATGCCTTTGTGAATTATCGCTTTATATTCAATTGACATTTAAAATAATTTATAAGAAATAATAACCTTGACTGAGTTTAATGACATTTTTCAACCTACCGCAAACATCTGAACATTGTGTATATATTTGCATATATGTGCTTATTTGGGATTCTAAACAATTGCTAAATACATATTTTTACTTGTTTCCCCTCATTTTCCTCCTTCTCTCAATGACTGTCTTTCATTCTTGCTCTATTGTTTGCTTTGCGTGTCTCTGCCGTTGAAATTGTTTAAATAATTGCTTAGCTGAGCCCAAAATTTTCTTTCAACAGATGCCACGGATCACAAATGGCGAGAAACATTTGGCCCAGTTAGCTAGAATCTTCAATTCATCTAAAACTCGATGCTGTTATACATGCATTATTATTGTGTAGATTTCAGTTTGAAAATTACAAGTGTTCCCTGCATTCACCTTCCCCTTTCTGGTCTCCGTTCCCTCCGGCGCACTCGCATATAATTTCAACTTCACAGATAACAGATAATTAAAGTGCGATAATAAATTGCGCAAACAGCTGCCTGCCATATCATTCAACTTGCGTAAATAGCACAAAACATAATGCCAAAATAAATATAAATAAGTATTCTCGGTATACTTGTACTTCGAGTATCAACAAATACGCTTACCTATTTCACATATCAAAGCTATTCATCGTTTCTACATTAATCGGTTTGAATCAGTTACCCCGTTTGGTATCTTGTTTGTTTCGTCATTTAATATATTAATACCCTGTAAATCGTTCTTGACAAACTAATCGATAATTTTATATGCTTTAATTTTAGCTTTTTAATCTCATTTTACACCTTACCTGTTAGATATTAATAAAAAATGGCTTGAAAATAGATATATGCCTTTATTATATCTAATATCAGAGAATATCAGATCGAAAAATGTGAAATGGTATGTGGCAGATAAACCTAAATTTTGAAATTATATTTTATATTTCTGATCTGTATTTCTAACCCTCAACTTTCATTACAATCAGATTATAAAGGCATAAGTTATACATTTGTTTATTTTATTTATTTATTTGCACATTTGCAATGTATCAACAGAGATATTTGTTGATTTCTTATTGATCACAATCTTTAATATTAGTGCCAACATTTAATATTAGATTTTTTATGTGTAGGTATTACTTGGTATTATTAGTCTTAAATCAATAATTATGAAATGACAAGTCGTACAATATACATATACATATACATTGCTTTAAGTTTTTACAGATTGACTTTAATGGCAGATGAGCTTTAATGACTCTCGATGAATACTCAGTTATAGACAGATCATTGTAGGTTGTATGAGTATGTAGTAACCAAGAGGACATTGGCACACATTCAATGGCCAAGTCATTGGAAAGAGTTGCAACGCCTACAAGCAACACAACTGAAGTTAGAAAGAAGAAGTGCTTTCAACAAAAAATACCAATTTATAACCATTATTTGTTAATAAATGATATCAGCGGTCAATTATCACTCCAAAATGGGGTATTCTTATTGGGTCGATCCAGTTCAATCCAGTTTAAGTGAATCGATAACACCACTTAAAGGAAGCTAGGAGAAGGGGAAGAGGGGCGCCTTAAAAGGCACCTAGTGCAAAGTGAACATAATACCCAAACTGATTAGACCGATCTCCCTATTGCGTTGTCCGCTCTGGCCGTCGATAAGCAAGGTTGGAACTTAAGTTCGCACCGGTGTCAGGCGGTTAGTTGGAATGGGAATTCAATTGAAGGAAATATTAAATACATTTGATTAGATAAGTTTTAAGTGTGTGTGCCGTGAAGTCGCAACAAATGCGAGAGCAGTCGATGTGCGACTGTCAAACTTAATGTTATAGAAAAATGTTTATAATCCAAATAATATTCTATATCAATTGCAGCCATACGAGACAAATTCAAACAACTCCAACTCAAACACGGCGCGAGAATTGAAGCAGATACGACGCAGTGATTCCAGACCCAGTTCGCCCAGCTCAACCCAGGGACATGTCGAAAATGGCCATGCACAATATCCGTAATGTACCCTAGCATGTATTCATATGATTCATTACTCATTGAGATTCCATTTACTGCCCACAGCTGCTCCATTTGCAAAGTGCTCTGTTCATCTAATAAAATGGATTGGCTGTCCACAAGTGCCGAGCACATGAACTCCCATGCCATGCACTTTCCTTGCCTCAAGGCCAATGCCACAAGCAGCAGCAGCAACAGCAATAGCAACGGGCTCAGCAATAATAATAATAATAACATTATCAACAATAACAACAACAACAACGAACTGAACAACAATCGTGTTTTGGCCTGCAAGGACTGCATTAACTACTTAACCAGCCAGTGGGAGTCAATGGATGCGGAACGTGTACCACTGGAGCATAGAAGGTTTCATCTCGCCAATCATTTTCCCTTATACTTTGTCATTTTAATTGAAATATCTCTGGTATTCGCTTACAGATACAACATTCCCTCACCCATGATGACGTCCAGTTCGCCGAATGGATCTCGCCATGGAGGCATGAGTACCTGCACACCGCCCTCCACGCCCTCGGTCACCTCTTCGACGCCAGCCAGCACCTCAATCTATTGCTTCCTCTGCGGCTTGCATTCGGATCTAACACTGGCCAGAATCCTATATGGTAGCAAAGAGGTACAAACTATCTCTAGCCAGATCTTTAGCATGTAGAGATTAGTCAGAGCTAAGGCAGAGATATTCCATTGAGTGGTCTAAGTTACTCTCAGATAAAATTGATGCATGTCCGCGAAAGTTTATTTTTAAGAGATTTGATTATAATTTCGGGAAAAAAGCAGAACATATCACTCAAAGCAGATATAACTTAGAAAAAAACAAGTGGGAAAGGCTTTTACTTATTTTTGGTTTTTTGTAAAATACAACTTACTTTTGCGGATGTGTGTTGAATTGTTGTACAGATTATAGTAATTGTCTTTGATATACATTTTTAGAACCCGTACTTAAAAATATTACAGGGGTCTGTTAACTTTGTCACAAAAAAAATGTGCGTAACAGGCAGAAGGAAGCGTGGCAGACCCCATAAAGTGTATATATTCTTGATCAGCATCAATAGTCGAGGTTCGCCTATATTGCAAGCAGATCGCGTTTGTTTTCGATTTTGAATCGGACCACTATATCATATAGCTGCCATAGAAACGATCAGTCGAAAATCAAGTCTTAGTATGAAAATCTTTTTTCTTGTTTGAGATATCTGAACCAAACTGACAGAATATGCAGTGTGTCCCATACACACTGATAAAATTTTGTTAATTTGGACCGCTATATCATACAACTGTCATAGGAACCATTGATCGAAAATATAGATTTAGTAGGACATTTTTTTAATATCTCAACCGAACTCATAGATTGGGAATATTCTATGTCTTTTACATTTTGATCAAATTTGGCTTAAATTGGTTCACTAGAACATACAGATGTAATACAAACAATTAGTCGACATTAAATGCGGCATCATCAAACCTTCGGCGTGCCTAATGGCGTGCAAATAGTGTTAAGCTATCGGTGTGCCAGAGCACAGGGTATCTTACAGTCGAGCACACTCGCCTGTAGCCGGCTGGAGCCCCCTTGCTGGGCGAAAAGTACATTTAGTACGTAACTACAGTCGAACTTCCCTAAATTGCAAATTTTTCTTGTTATTTTTAACAAAAAACGATTCCAGTTTGCTAAAGACCTGTTAATATTCTCAAAAATTAGTTTCTTCGTTCTTTTGCTGTATCCAGAAGAAGTTCCCGATTCAAATGTCATTATAATTAATATTTCATTTTTTTAATATAATGAAAAATGTTTTTGCTGAGATACCACACTTTTCAGCAACTTTAATTTATTTGGTCTACTTTCAAATTCCTTAACTACACTGCACTGATACGCTAAAAAAGAAGTACACTGCACTGATACGCTAAAAAAGAAGTACACAAAGTGCATCTTTCCTGAAGCTAATTCACCAGCCAATGTAATTGTTGATGCAATATTCTATCATATTGCATCTCCATATGTTCATGTACATCAATATATCATTTCCAAACGAGCCGAAACGAAAAAAAAATTCAAATTTTATTGGAGATTTTCCCGAAAAATTCGACTTACAGAAACACGGGCCAATATTTTTGTTTCAGTTACGGAGAAATTGGAGTTAGGGAAGTTCGAGTTAGGGAAGCAGAATTGTATGAAATTTGCTCAGTAAACGCTATTGCCACTCGATTTTGTTCGAGTTAGAGAAAATTCGAGTTAGGGAAGTTCGACTGTATAGGCCTATCTACATTTTTATACCCGTTACTTTCAAAATAAGTAAAAGGGGATATTGAATTAGGTGAAATGTATGTAACATGGAGAAGGCGGGATCTCCGAACCCGTAAAGTGTATATATTTTTGATCAGCGTCAACAGCCGAGTCGATTTAGCCATGGAATGGCTGATTTAAATTTTAAGCAAAGTCGTGCCTAAAAGCATGCAATAAAAAATATTTTAAATTTATTTAAGGCCCTATTCTCCTTCAGCTTGCTGTTTTTGGACCTTTTTTGAAAAAATTCTCATTTGAAAACGCAAAAAGATATTTGAATTTTGTTTTTTATTGAATTAGTAATGCATGAAAGAAAATAAAAAAATTTTTTTTGCCTCGACACGAGGGGTGTTCAAAAAGTAATGAGACTTCAAAGTTGGGGGTTGAAAAAAAGGTGTCGTCACGGCGGCCACGATTCCGGGTCTCCGGAGCGTCGGAAATGAAATAACGGGGTTATAGGATAGGATAGGATAGTCAGACAGCTCAACCGAAGTCGAGAGCACCCAGAAGCCAAGTGGCCCATTGTGGTGTCTGATGTGCTGTAGGAAACGAAGGGGGAGTGGGAGGGTTGATGGGATATGGGGAAGGATGCGCTATGCCATTCGGTGTCAACCAGCTGGTCTCTTTGGGCTACGCCCGCCCGTGAAACCAGCCGGTGGAGTCTAGAAAGTATGCCAGGTCCTCCAGCCGCACATTCGCGAGACTGCCCAGATCATCAAAGAAGGGTTTTCCGAGAAACCGGTTACGCCTTCTCTGAAGTGCAGGACAGTCACAGAGAAGGTGTTGGACACTTTCCATCTCTTCTTCGTCTCCACAGCTGCGACAGAAGTCCTGATAGGGCCCACCATATCGCTGTGCCATACGGCCGATATGGCAATGTCCTGTCAAGACCCCCGTCAGTAGCCTTATCCTGTTCTTGTTGAAGTGTAGGAGTTCGGCAGTTCGCTGTGGGTTGTATCTTGGCCAGAGTGCTTTTGAGACAAGACAGCCCAGTATCGCTGCCCAATGTCCGTCTGCCGCCGCCCTTTCGGTTCTTGTTAGTTCCGAGAGAGCATACTGGATAGGCTTGCATATGTCTGTCACCGCGCAATTAGCCGGCAGCGCTGATCCGACTCTAGCACACTCGTCAGCCATCTCATTACCAGACACTCCCGTGTGTCCTGGCACCCAGACGAGTCTGATGGAGTGATGCTGACATTGGTTCAGAGCTGCGGCCGTGTTTCGGGTGAGCTTGCTCTTGACTGTGTTCGTGGACAGAGCCTTTATTGCAGCCTGGCTGTCGATGTAGATTGATATGTTCCTTGCAGGTCCCTCCAAGGTGTATATCAATTTGATCGCTTGCCAGACAGCATAGATCTCTGCTTGGAACACGCTGCACCAATCTGGGAGGCGAAAAGAAAGCTGCACAGCTGGGTCGCTGGCGTAGACCCCCGCTCCTGTGCCTTCTTCCGTCTTTGATCCATCTGTATAAAATGACAGCTCGTTCCGCCTTAGAGGGGTTTCTTGCTGCCATTCTGCTCTATCCGGGATGACTGCTGTGAAGCTGTCATTCCATTTGTGTTCTTGGATAAAATAGTCGTACTCCTCGGCCACAGCTGTGAGTCCTACCGAGAGTAGGATAGTGCTGTGCCCTTTGGCACCCGGCTTGAGGAGGCTCAGCGCCCTCAGCCTGACTGCGCTCCTTGCTGCCGCGTGCTGTAGGAATACGCCTATTGGGTCCAAGTCCAGTATGACGTCCAAGGCCGCTTGAGGGGTAGAGCGTACACACCCTGTGATTCCCAAGCAAGCAAGTCTTTGCACCTTTTGGAGATTTCGCAGGTGAGAGTCAGTGCGAGCCGTTTCCCACCATACCAGACTTCCGTAGGTTAAGATGGGTCTGACGACTGCAGTGTAGAACCAGTGAATGATTCGCGGCTGCAGTCCCCATCTTTTCCCAAATGTTTTCTTACATACATAGAAGGCTTGTAGTGCCTTTTTCATCCTCTCCTCCGAGTTTCTCTTCCATGAGAGTTTGGAGTCGAGGATTACTCCCAGGTACTTTGCCTCCTTTGATAGCTTGAGCTGCGTTCCTCCTAGTGTAGGAAGTCTGAAGCTCTCTATCTTAGTTTTCCTTGTGAACAGAACAAGTTCAGTCTTTTGTGGGTTTGCCCCCAGACCGTTCTTTTCTGCCCAACGCAGCGTCAGGCCCAGTGCATTCTCCATAAGTTCACTGATAGTGGGCAGAAATTTGCCAGTTATCAGTAGAACAAGGTCGTCCGCGTAGGCTGTGACGTTGTATCCTGTATTTTTTAATCTTAACAGAAGGCCATTGAGG
The DNA here is from genome assembly GCA_037043405.1 of Drosophila subquinaria. Lineage (NCBI taxonomy): Eukaryota > Metazoa > Arthropoda > Insecta > Diptera > Drosophilidae > Drosophila > Drosophila subquinaria. The sequence continues at coordinate 83,709 of JBAMBL010001685.1, forward strand.
ACAAGGTTCCACAAAAGGGGAGAAATGACTCCCCCTTGTGGGGTTCCTCTAGTAGCCTTCCTTCTTATTGTCGAGGTGCAGAGCTGGGCGTTAATCACCCTGCAGCGAAGCATGTTGCCAAGCCACTGGGTGATCGTCGGGAGTGAGCCAATTTTGACTAATGCAGTCGTTATTGACTCGATCCTGACATTGTTGAAGGCGCCTTCTATATCAAGAAAGGCCGCCAACGCAAACTCCTTTCTCTGCAGGGATCTTTCTATTGCGCCAACTACCTCATGTAGTGCGGTCTCAACTGATCTGCCTTTGAGATAGGCATGTTGAGCCCCGCTAAAAACTTGAGGTGTAAGCTTAGCTCTCAGGTACAGATCTAAGACTCGTTCCAGCGTTTTCAGTAAAAACGAGGATAGACTGATGGGTCTGTAGTCTTTTGGTGAGCAGTGGTTTATCTTCCCTGCCTTGGGAATGAAGGCCACTCTCACTTCTCTCCAGCTTTTTGGGATGTATCCCGTGACGAGGCATCCCCTGAAGATTTCTAGGAGCCATGGCAGGAGATGTTGACACACTGTCTGCAGCATGACTGGTCTGATGTCATCCGGTCCTGCAGACTTGTAGGGGTGGAATGACATGATAGCCCAGATTATCTTTTCTTCACTAACGATTTCGTCTATTGTCGCCTTACTCTCCAAGCTTATCTCACTACCCGATTCCCCGCTGATAGTGAGAGTGGAGGTTCCACTATCGTCATCAGCTGCCAGGCAGCCCGGGAAGTGAGTGTTCATGAGGAGTTGCAGAGACTCTTGGCTATCCTTCGCGAAATTGCCGTCCTGGTCACACAAGAGACCAGGTTTGGCCGGATCCTTTGCTAGCAGCCTCCGAAGTCTGGACGCCTCAGTGGTACTAGTCAGATCCTCGCAGAAGGCGGCCCATGAGTCTCTTTTGGCTCTTCTGCATTTCTTTTTGAAAATTTTAAAGCCAAGGTGATAGGCGGTCCAATCACCTTGACAATTTCCTGCCTTTGCTCTGTTGTACAGTCTTCTCGTTTCCTTCCTAATCTGGCCAAGCTCCGGTGTCCACCACGTGCTGCGATTGGGCTTTGGTGTTCGACTGATAGGGCAGGATTTGAGAAAGGCTGTACAAAGTGCTTTTGTTACGATCTGGGTGGACCTCTCCAGAATGTCAGGGTGGCTCATCCGTTCCACTGGATGGTTTGGAAGAGAGTTCCTAACATACCGTGAGAACTCATCCCAGTCCGTTCTTTTTGGGTTCCTGAAAGGCAACTTTTCCTCTCGGGACCATCTTACTTCAAACACTATCCTGGAGTGATCTGAAAAAGAGCACTCTTTGGATACGTGCCAGTTATCTATACATAGGGAATCGCTGTTGGTCGCTAGGGTTACATCAATAACCTCTGCACGGTTCTTGTTGCGGAATGTGGGGTGATTACCCCTGTTACACACAACAAGGTTCGTGAGTAATGCGAATTCCAACAACGACTCCCCCCTGTCATTAGTATCCGTGCTCCCCCACAGGGTGTGGTGAGCATTAGCGTCGCATCCCAGGATGACGTCGATACCCTCCTTCTGCGCATGCTGAATGAGGGCTTTGACATTGTCCGATGGCGGGTCTTTATCCTCATACGGTAGATATGCCGAGACCAGGTATAGGTTGGGCCCGTTCCTTCGCTCGCATAGTCCTACCGTCAGGTCACTGCTACTGTAACGAGAAGAGAAGATAACATTAAGTCCAGCCCTTATCACGATACAGGTTCTTGACTTACCCACAGTATGTGGGACAAGGAGGTGATATCCGCGAGAACTCAGTCCGCAAACCCTGCCTCGTACGATCCAGGGTTCCTGGACGAGAGCCACGTCTACCCCCTCCTTGTCCATGTACCGTAGTAGGTCAATCGAAGGGACACTAGAGTGATGCAGATTAATCTGTACCACTTTCAGTCTCTCCGGTTGACCTAACATCCTCCTTGCCTCCGGGAATGAATGCTTTGAGGCTACCCATTCCCATCTTCAGCTGGCCTTGTTTCCGCAGGAGGTGGCTCTTGGATTCTGGACCAATGCTGATCCAGAGCTCCTTGCCGTTTCCTTTGTCACGGGCCAATCCTCTCTTGATCGTCCAGTCCTCTGTGACGCAGTCTTTGTTCTGGCGTTTGATCATGTCCAGAATGGTTCGATCCTCCATGATTGGAGGTGGGATCCAAACCTTAATGATCGTTCGCTCAGGGACTTGGTCTGTGGGAACGACGTCAATCTTCGCACCAGGCCAAAGTTCACCAACGCTATGGATAGTGTCTTGAAGGAACCGCAGGGATTCCTCGTTGGCACAGGCCACAGCTTTGGCGCCCTTAAACCACTTGATGCCATCGAACTCGGCCAGGAACGGATTCACTGGTCGGCACATGGCTTCATGTAGTGCCTGGTTGATCTTCTCCTCCAGCTTTAGCCAGTTCTCGACTGTGAACTTCCCTTCCGGGTCGTTCCTGTCGATGATGACTGCCTGCAGTTCCGGCTTGGAGCTGAGGCTGGCCAGAATTCCTTCTGGGCGCAGCCGTTTGCTATCCGACGCCTTCCCTGAGTCGTCCGATCTCTGCCTTTTGCTGGAAAAGGGGTTCTGCCGCTTTCCGCCCGGTCCCTCCTTCTTGGTGGGTTTGGTCGGAACAGCAGTCTCAGTGGCCTGGGATTTGGGCACAGGTGCTACCGCCGTCCTCGATGTGGAGGGAGTTTCCTTCCTGCTCGAGGTGGCTGCAGCTTGCGTGCTTGCAGTTCCTGTGGCCACTGACTTTGCACTCGTACTTTGTGCTTCAACCTGAGTGCTGCTAGGGTTAGCAAGCCTCTCAAATCTCCGCACGTTGTACTCGTGCTTTTTCTTAAGCCTAGTCTCCTGCGCGGTCAACGTCTCCGGACTGCGGCCTTCAAGTCCCCTAAGGAACTTGAGTGCGGCCTTGTATCCGGAGCGCTGTTTGCGCCGGAGTTCGGCTTGGCTTAATTGCCTCTTTTCAATGGGCGGGTCTGAAACCGGGGCCACGTCAACGGAATCCATGTTCTGTGGCTCATCATTTAACGGCATTCGAGCCAACGCTTGCGCTAGCTCTGATTCCGTCAGTGATGGGCCTGTGAACACGAACTCCGTGTCAGTAGCCAGGGGTTCCAGCACCACTTCCTCCTGTCTTTGCAGCGGGGTTGCTGCTCTCGATGTGTGACCGCTGGCGACACGCAGAGAGGATTGCTCCTCACCGTGCCCGCCGGTGGTAGCAGTCACGCCTCCCACCGACGTTTGGGCTGATATCCCAGCCCGAGTTGAAACTTCGTACTCCTTCTCCATAGTGTCATACTGGATGACGGGGGTTGGCTAATTATTTTCTGGGGGGCCACCCCATAGCGTTTTATCCTTATCCGCCAAGTATACCTCTAGCCATGGTTTCAGTTCGAAATCGAACTTCCACCTTAGCTAGACACCACATTGCCTCGGGCGAGCAAGGGACATTGCATCCCCCGGTCGCCCGGTTCAATGCAGTGCCCATTGCCCAGCCGGCACCCTCGGGGAGGGTTCAGCTAGAGGATTTTCGCCAGCCAATAACGGGGTTATAATCAGTATAGATGTAATTCTGGCCCGTAGTAAAATAAAAATTTTGCGATTTTTTTTGACAAAATGGCGGCCACTTGAAATTGACAATCGAATTTGAACCCATTTTTTTGTAGTTTAGTGTAAAAAAAAAATAGTAAAAAAAATCGCAAAATTTATTTTACTACGGGCCAGAATGGTGACAATTCTACGTCGATTAAACTTTGTTTCATCCAAATCGGTTCAGTAGAACTGGCGGAATCGTGGCCGCCAGCTCGAAAAACGTGGTTTCGAGATAAACGCGTTCAAAGTTTTGACTCCACGTGCATTAACATTAACATTGCTGGACAAAAAAGGCCATAACTCCTAAAGTACTTCGAATTTCAAAAAACCCTTTTAGGGTTATATTCTTAAATGTCCAAGCTATAAAAAAATGCAAAAAAAAAGTCGAAAAAAAATTTTTGCTGAAAGAGAATAGGGCCTTAAATAAGTAACGGGTATCCTATAGTCGGGAGCTCGACTGTTTTTTGTTTTTTGTAATAATAATGACTACAATAGATTTTATCACTGCGGACGGCAGTCCGCGCTAGTGACGAAAGCAGCACGAAGGGTGCGAAGGCGACTAGCATATATACACAGGAAGAATGGAAAATTTGCTATGACTGTCCGATCAGGTCGAGTTATATACCGATCGAAAGGTATCAATTTAACTTACAAATGTGCATACTAAGACTTTAGGAAACTCACCTAGTTCTTGAGATAAACAGGTGTAAGTGGGAGGGGGAAAATTTAAATTATTGGAGCTAATGGGGCCGCTAATGACACCTCAATCATCAAAATCCGACTACTGGTTCAAAAGATAAATTATTTTGAAATTTTTGGTGCCCTTCTCAAAACGAGATGAAAAGTCAGTCTGTCTGTTTGTTTGTCTGTTTGTTTGTCTGTTTGTTTGTTTGTATGGATCAAATCGTTGTTTTAGCTTAAAAGTTTGAATGAGGACTTGTTCCCGCTCAAAAATCTAGAAACGTTTGTTCTACGACTTTTTCGAAAAATCGCTAGTGTAGCGGGAAATCGCTAAAAACCGCTAAAACTAAAAACCCCATAGCATCCAAACGATAGAATCTACAGATGTGATCCTATATATCATTTAAAAGGTATTTCTAAGGGCTATTAGACATACCTTCAAAGTTTTTTTTTTAAGAAAATAGGTAAACAGCCACAGGTGAAATAAGGTATTTTTCTCCACATTTTGGCGATTTAAGAAAAATCTACACATGAGATCACTTTAAAATATTTTATATGTTATAGGCAATTTGATTCCGCGTTTTTTGACATATAACACGTATCTGTCAAAATTCGTTTGGACAAGATATTACCTATTAACCTAATATACCTTTTACCTTTACACTACTGCATGTACATATGCAGTATGTACACTGCTTGCAGCGTAATGCGGAAATAAACTGCTTGCAAGTGGTGAATCCTTTTTACGGCAGATAAATCATTTTATAATCAAAAATATAGAAACGTTTGTTCTACGACTTTTTCGAAAAATCGCCAGTTTAGCGGGAATTCGCTAAAAACCGCTAAAATTTAAGCCCCCATAGCATCCAAATGATAGAAGCTACAGATGCGATCTATATATCGCATATATATAAGGGTAAACAGTTACAGGTTAAATAAGGTATTTTTTCCCACATTTTGACAATTTAAGAAATATCTACACAAGAAATCACATCAAATATTGCAATTTTAAAATTTCTGATGTCTTATTCAAAAATTTCTGATATCCCATAAAAAAACCTCTTTACGAGGTAAAAGTCTAGTGACGAAAACATTTTCATGCCCCAAAATTTCTGATATCCAATTTTGTGACGAATAATATTAAGTTTTACACATAAATTATTTTAAACAAAATTTTAGCATTCGGCACTGCGCAAAACAGTGAGTTTTATTTAGTATTAGAATTGAAACATTTTAGCGCAATGTGCCGGGTGCCAAAATTTTGTTTAAAATAATTTATGTGTAAAACTTAATATTATTCGTCACAAAATTGGATATCAGAAATTTTGGGGCATGAAAATGTTTTCGTCACTAGACTTTTACCTCGTAAAGTACTTAAATTATCCTAAATATTTGGCAATAACAATAACTTAATATTTCTGATAGTATATGTTCAAATTCTACTCAAATTTTGTAATGATGTTAATCGAAGAAGAGAGCTAATTGGAATTGATTATAGAAAAAATTATAATTATATAATATAATTATTATAATATAATTATGATTATATTGTGTTTCTTAAAAAAAAAATAAGAGTAGTTTGAAGTTATGCTTGTGCACCACTTTATATTTCAATAAAAGCCTAATAATATCAAATGGTGTGAAAATGCAATAGTATATTTAGTTTCCAATGAGTAACTAAATAAAATTTTGCTAAGCAATTCGATTTTCGAACGCAACTATTTATATATTTTTTTAACATGATTGATTTATTGACTACAAGTGAATCAATCAAGTAATTTATTTTCGGTAATATTTAGTTTAAAAGTTTGTTAAATTTCATTACTTTCGTTCATCCATTTCATTAACTTTAAAAGATTGATGAAATTATTTATAGGAATATCGAACATAAGACTGAAAGAAATGATGCAAAATCGAAAATCTGACGTCGATTAATTTTTCAAATCCAATTTTTAATCGACGTCATAATAATTTTTTAAATGCAATTTTAATGTGTAGAAGTTAGTCTATTCAATTACATAATTCCATAATTTATTTTTTCATTTCAATATGTCATTCAATTGATATATCTTAAAAAAATGCTGCATAAATGATGAACCTTACATTATATTGAAACCCTCAGGCCAGGCGCCTTCAGGAGCTGAGCCTATAATTAGGTGAGCTGATAATTTCAGAACTAAACTGATAACTCAGCTCAGCTTTCAGTGTGCGCGCTTTGATACAAGCAGTGTGTTTGTTTTTTTCGAGCTGATAAGTTCTGCTTTCAGCCGCCAGTGTGCGGCCGGCCTTAGAAGAATTGTCCTGACAACTGATTGAATATTAAACTACTGTAAATTTAATTGAATATAAGAGCGAAAATTTACATAAATTGTGTAATGCATGTGTTTAGGTATAAATTTTAAAGATAAAGTGATACCGTTTGAACTTACATAAGATAGAGATTGAGATTAAGTTAGATATTAAGTTAAAAGGAAGAAGACTTTTTTTTTTGCATATAACAGATTGCCTTTTGTCTTTTCCTCTCTATTGAAATATCCAAATAAGCGTAATAATTATTTGATTTTAAACTATTGCAGGGTTCCCGGCCTTACTTTCCCCTGCTGCTGAAGCACAATTCATTGCCAAATGCTGAGCAGCTGCGCAACAACTCGGCTCTCGTCTGCACCTTTTGTTACCATTCCATGCTGAATCAGTGGCGCAAGTAAGTTATTCCCATGAACACTTTGAGAAAACTTTTCTAATGCAACAATTTCCCCAATAAAGATATGAGGCACAGAGTCCAAGCGTTAATCCGGCGGACAGGAAATACAATTGGCACGATTACAACTGTCATCTGTGCGGCATTACGACTTATAGGAAACGAGTGAGAGCGCTTCCGGTGAATGAGTTTCCGTTTGTGAAGCATCAGAAGAGTGACGATGGACTTTTGCTGGAAAATGGCGAATATGCCGTGGTGTGCTTGGACTGCTATGAGAGTCTAAGGTTCGTCTTGCCCGTTTACAACTGCAGGCTGTGTACAGTTTGACCACAATGATAGCTTTGAACATTGCAGGCAACAGGCGTCACAGCACGATCGTTTTGGGGTGCCCATCTCTAGGCGGGCCTACAATTGGGTGCCCCAGCCACCCCCTCCCGAGGACAGTCCAGATGCCGCAGTGGCGCGTCTGCCCTGCGGCGAGCGATCTGATCGCATTGTGAGTTGAACAACAGTTGAAATCAGATCCAAGACATCAGATCCCTTGTTAACTAAATTCCTAATCCCTTTGCAGTTGATGAGCAACGCATTGAGGCCTATTCCAAGCAAGAAGACAACGTCGCCAAAGCACTACGACAAGTCGAAAGAAGGTAAGCCTTTGTCTGCACATGCCACATGGGAATCTGATGCCCATTTTAAGCGCTTCAGGGTGACAGGTTCAAGTGAAACCCAATTCGCGTCAATAAACTTCAATTGGTTTCACTTAACTTTCTGCTAACGCTGCCCATTTGCTCAGTTCTACCTGTGTACCTTTGTTAGCAGTCTATTTACCACCCTATCAGAAACTTAGCATTTTGCGGTAGCCAAGTTACTATATAGGCTTGTCTTGGCCAAGTTGACGGCGCAAAAGTATTTGTTGACATCCACCTCGCAGACACAATATGTCAATTTTATAACTGAAGTACATTGAGCAAGCATCTCAGGTGCATCTCAAAGTCATCATCAGGGTCATCTCTGTAATAATTTATGTTAAACTATTAATATAAAATGAACTTGATATTTTAAATTAAATGAACTATTTACCATGTTTGTACGTTGGCTTCAGCCGCTTTGAATAAAAGCGAGCTTAATTAATCCGCTTTTATGCAAATTTATTTTATTACGCTTTAACACTACAAGGGATTTAGCAAAAAATTTGTTTTCACGCCCGTTGCTAAGTTTTCCTGCCGCGTTAATTGTAGTACAAGCACTTATCGGATTTAGTGCCATGAAAAGCAGTTAACCTAATTTAAATAAATCATTTACTTACAACCAGGCAGGGGCTCACTGTAACTAAAATCATTATCCGATACTAACCAATTGAAATCACCGGAACTAAAACCGTAACCGAAACAAAATGTTTCATATAACTAATAATAAATACAAAATCAACGTTAAATAAACCCAGGTTGTTTATGTGTTAGCATCGGTTTTAAAAACTAATTTAGTTTTTAAAATTTTTAATACGAATATCGATCTCGTAAAATATATACACTCCCCGAAATTTAATTAAAGGCACCTTATTTTTGCATAAAAAAATATTGATTGACAATAACGGTACCTTAAATTCGTCATCAAGTGTGGTCATTCTTATTAGTTGTCTATTATAAGTTTCGAAAAAATCATTTACCGTTAGATTTCAGGTTGCTTTATCTGAACTTTCGTTTTGGTGCAACTTTTCATGCGAAATTCAATTAAAGGCAGTGCCTTTGTAATTGTTGCCAAGAAATGTTCTGATGACAAATAAATTTCGTCAGTATTTATTTCAAGTGCTGAGTCTATTGATAAGTAGAAAATAACTGAAAAACGCAGATATCAATTCCGAATTGAATACAGGAAAGGTTACGGCACTATCATCCTAAGAAGTTGCTAAGGTCCTTGCTTACAAGGATACTAAGAGCTCCAACCGGAATATTTCACTGATATTAACTCGTTTAGTCCCAGCAAAGGACAATTTGATCAAATTAAAAAAAACTATATCAAAAATTGGTCTAAAAACAACAATCAAAAAATTTCCATAAGGCCCAAATCGGTAATTATTCGCTCCAGCTCAAAAAAAAAACTCTACTGTATCCAATTTTAAAACTGATTTGCAGTTTCCAATAACAACACTTCAAGTACACCAAATTTTGTCGAGCAGCGACCGCTCAAAGTGAAGGAAAACTAAGTTGAAGACAGACGTATGGTTTTTTGTAACATCTAGTATTGCTAATTTATGGGTTTCAGTAAGAGCTGTCTTCAACTTAGTTTTCCTTCACTTTGAGCGGTCGCTGCTCGACAAAATTTGGTGTACTTGAAGTGTTGTTATTGGCAACTGCAAATCAGTTTTAAAATTGGATACAGTAGAGTTTTTTTTTTGAGCTGGAGCGAATAATTACCGATTTGGGCCTTATGGAAATTTTTTGATTGTTGTTTTTAGACCAATTTTTGATATAGTTTTTTTTAATTTGATCAAATTGTCCTTTGCTGGGACTAAACGAGTTAATATCAGTGAAATATTCCGGTTGGAGCTCTTAGTATCCTTGTAAGCAAGGACCTTAGCAACTTCTTAGGATGATAGTGCCGTACCCTTTCCTGTATTCAATTCGGAATTGATATCTGCGTTTTTCAGTTATTTTCTACTTATCCATAGACTCAGCACTTGAAATAAATACTGACGAAATTTATTTGTCATCAGGACATTTCTTGGCAACAATTACAAAGGCACTGCCTTTAATTGAATTTCGCATGAAAAGTTACACCAAAACGAAAGTTCAGATAAAGCAACCTGAAATCTAACGGTAAATGATTTTTTCGAAACTTATAATAGACAACTAATAAGAATGACCACACTTGATGACGAATTTAAGGTACCGTTATTGTCAACCAATATTGTTTAATGCAAAAATAAGTTGCCTTTAATTAAATTTCGGGGAGTGTATGTATGTAATTTGCTTTGAAATTCAAGAATTATTGTTAAATATTGCAAAAGTCATACCGATATTTCAAAATCCAAAGATTCATAAAACCGGTAACCGTAACTAAACCGATATAAAAATGCGTAACCGATAACTGAAAATCAATATGCAAATATAACCGAAACTGATACCTATATTCCTCAATCAATCTGGTACGATAAAGAGGTTACTGTAGTGAGAATTATTACAATCTTAAACAAAAAATGTACAATTTATTTGACCAAACTCCTAGTCGAACCGTGCCTGCTTTAAGGATGATCTTTATTTGTTTTTCACTGAGTTGTTGTTTTTTCAAATAAAACTGCTTTGGCTTTGCATGGTATATGAAATGGTTCCCCTAATTGTATTTTCCGCTTCTGTATTCATCGTCAATAAATTTATGAACCTAAAGCTTCCCCCTCTAGGTGGAAATGAAAAGAAAAATAAACAAAATGAAGGGAATGAAGCAGCAAACTGAATAAGAAATCAACTGATTAAATGCTCAATAACAAGCAGAAGACCGCAAATTGGTAAGGCTCAAAGGTAGGCAGCGGAACAGACGAAGGGAATGGGAAAAGTGGAAAAGGGGGGAAAATTGGGAGGGCGGAAAGAGACGACTGCTATAAATATTGATTTTTTATGAATTGCAAAAGACGCTGGTCGAACGAAGTATTTGCTGCTTGGTATGCAGTGCCGTGACTATGTGTGTGTGTATACGATAGGAGGAAGAGTGGAGAAAGAGGGGGAGGGCGGTATGTGCTCATGTCCATGCCACTCACTTATTTATGCAACAGCAGCAATGGCGTCGGTAAACTTCTTCAATAAAATGCCAAAAAGGAAACATCATAAAAATAAATAAACAGAAAAACCGCACACATATACAGAGAGACAGAGATGGAGAGAAAGTCTGAGAGAGAGAGAGCGAAAGTTAACCAAAGCGTCTGTGTATAACTTTGCACACCATTTTTTGTTTTGTTATGAAGCAACAGCTCCACGTCTGCTTCGTCTCTTTGTCTTTCATTCGCTGCTACTCTTCAGCCTTTTGCTCCCACACAAATGCCACTTCCGACAACAACAAACAGCAACAAGACAGCAAGAGGAACAAGCACAAATAATAAAAGCAACAGCATAAAGTATTTCGAATTGAATTACTTCGTGTTATCCTGTCAACCATACGAAAACACTCAAGAGCATTCAGCATGCCACACGCCACTTCCGCCTCATTCCCAAGTGCAACCCGAGCAACTTGCCCCATCCGCATCTCCATCTCTATTCCCATTTGATAGCTACCCCAGGACAGGGCATCGTTTAAGGAGTTGCCATCGATTTGCAAAAGTATATTACCACCCCAACAGGCGGCAAGTAGACCCATGGGGACCACATGAACAACTTCTCTCGTCGCCGTGTGGATCAAATAATTGTCCTCGTGCCGACTGTGACTATTTGGGGGAGGTAAATGTGAATGGGAGGGGGTGTGTGGGGGGAATGGGGAAGAGGCAGGTTGAATAAGTAAACATAAAACCACTGAATTTACGCTTATTGCACCCGCAAACATTTTGTTTAACACAACAACCCGACTCGTCGCAGAGTTCAACTGACTCTCTCTCTTTATCCTTCACATTCACTCTCTTTCAGTCTCTCGGCTTATCTCTTTCTCCTTTACACTGTCTCTCTTTTTCTCTTTCTCTCACTTGTACGCTTACCATTTCCGGCCTCAATTTCAAAAGAAGCTCAAATTTCCACACAATTTTCCGGCTTCGCTCTTTTGCACTCTCGACTCTCGCTGCTGTCAGCTACGAGTCGACACCTCACCCATAACCAAACCCGTTGCCACTTGCCACATGCCACATGCCCCAACCCCGAGCAGCACTGACAGTCGTTTCCTCGTTGCCACTTGTTCAGTCAGTCACTCACCGCAGCTTCGACTCCGTCTCCGCCTCTGACTCCAACGTCCGACCCCCAACTCCTGACTCGGAGTCCTCCGGTTGTGCTTTTCACTTTTGCGCCCACATCTTTGCCAGTTGCCACCTTTGCCACAAAAATATTTCAAACACTTGCCACAACGCCGGCTGTTGAGGCGAGCCAAAGGACAGGGGCGGAACAAGTTGGGCCAGGGTTAGTGGGCCGAGGGGCGTGCGACGAGGGCTGTAACTTGGCCCTCTGGCCACACAGCCGTTTCCGTTTTGCGTAGAATAACAGTTACATTATCCTTTTTATTGCCACACATTCGTCGCACACCAGTTCCAGACACACACACACACACTGACAAAGAAAGAGAGGGACAAAGAGAGAGAAAGAGACACACACACACACAGACACTGAGATACAGACAGTTACCCAGACGCAGACATATTTAGCTTATGGCAAGCTGCGACCTCTCCGACCCGTTTCGTTTCTTCGACTTTATTGTGACCCAACTTGGCCGACAGGGGAGGGCATGTGGAGGAGGCGGGCTGTCAGAACAACGACGGGATGGTAAACTGGTTAGACAAGGAGTCAAGATGGCAAGGGAAATGAGCGAAGGAAGAAAGACGTACGCCGGAAATGTGGCAAAAAATGTGCATTTATTTTGTGAAGTTTTTACTGTTTGTGTTAACTCGAGTCGCAGTAAATTGTGGTAAACACGAAGCCAAGTGTTTCGAGTATTTATGAAGTTATGCTCCACAGTACCGCACAGTGGGGCGCATTTGCATAATTGCCGCAGCATGATTGCATGTTGAACACTGTTATCGTTGTCGTTGGTCTTCTTGTTTGTCACAAAGGCTCGAAGGGGGGAGCTGAAACCTGGTCTGTGATTACACGCTCACAAATTACAATTCACGTTAATAAAATATGGTTCTTAAATATACTAATAAATATACAGCCATGCTCATACAATTGGCACAAAAAAAAAAGTATATTCAATTCGTCTATTTCTCAAAATGTTCATCACTTGCTTTTACAATTTTGCATGCAACTAATAATTGTGTTCATGTACTATATGATTAACCGTTAATTGTTCCGATATCCTTATTGGGTTTTCTTTATATTGAATTTTCGTTGGCCTAGTGTGACTTTTGGGTGCTCACAGAATTGGCACATAAAGTTTGAGGCGTGGTTTTTTTCGTAAAGGGCGCTTGGTTTTCAAATTTTTATCTAATTTTCGTTAAATTTTATTAAACTCAATTTAATTTATGCAAAAATGGGCAGCGAAAAGACTTGCACTGTTGAAAAACGTAGACTTGTTTATAAACTAAGTCAGTCGATAAAGAAATCGGCTGAAATAGCTCAGTTAATAAAAATTTTCAGGAAAATTGTCAATAATACACTTGCATTAGCCCAAAGGAGTACTTCATATTTAAATGAAAACAAGGTTCAGGAGCCAAAGCCTCAAAAGACCGATTCCAGCATCGACAGGATCATAGTATGAAAAGTAACAGTGTCCATTTTAAGTCGGTTCGTGCAATTATGGTCGAAATCAACGAATAATATGGTCTCAACCTATCCAGAAATCTAGTGCCCAGAAGATTAATCAAAGCATTGCTCTTTGGGCTCATCAGCAGAAGAGTACCGCTCCTGTCAAAGCTGAATATAAAGAGACGATTATGCTTTGCAAAGGCCTACAAGGGCAAAGATACACCATTTTGAAAAAAAGTGTTGTGGAATGATGAAAACAAAATAAATTAGATGGGACTTGATGGAAAACTATTTTTGAGTCGCCCAAAAAGCCAGGCTTTATATACAAGATGCCCAACCAAAACCATCAAGCATTTTTGAGTCGAGTACTGTGCTGGACTGCATTTGCTTGGTACGGTGTGGGCCTGCTCGCCTAGGTTAATGATAATATGGCTCGATTTCAATATTTTGACATTTTAAAGAACTCAATGGAATCTTATGCATTTGAGATTATGCCTGTGAAGTGGACTTTTATGCCCGACAATGACCGTAAGCATATTTATGAAGGGATTGCACAAAGAAAAGGTTCGGGTTATGGACTCTCCATCCTAAAGCCCAGACTTAAATCCTATTGAGATCCTTAGGAACGATGTTAAAGTGGCCGTTTCCAAAAAAAAATTTAAAACTTTGGATGATTTGTGGGCTGGAGCGCAACAAGCTTGGTATTCGACCCCAAGGGAAACTTGGCAAAAGCTGGCATTAAGTATGAGTCGAAGATGTCAAGCAGCTATTGATAATTGTGGATATAGTACCAAATACTAAAGCCGAGTATTATTTTCCTTTCGAAAACATCATCCGTTAATTTGTAAAATTTATTTGTTTGAAAATGTGCCAATTATATGAGCAGGCAAGTCTTGAGTTTTTCGTTGAATTGTTTAATTTTTTTTTACATAACAGATCTCAATTGAAATTTGTTTTCTTTTTTAATAAGCTAACATAATAGGCTACAAAATTTCATTAAACTTTTGTACCTTACTATTACTATTTAATAAAAAAAATCATCTTTTATTTGTTTATTTTATTTGTGCCAATTATATGAGCATGGCTGTATATTGTTATGCGCTCACATCTAAGTATTTGGTTAAATATTCTTAATAACTTTGTTTACTCACGGGCTAATAAGCCATAATGGGTTAATATTTAAGTTATTTTAATAATTATCCTATTTTATTGGCTAACATAATTTGAAGTCTTATACTAATCAGGATAAATTAAACATTTCAGAATTCAAAATCTGTTAAAAAATGCTTATGCCGAGCACCAAACATTTTTTTTAAAATTAATTATGTGTAAAACTTAATTCTATTCGTCACAAAATTGGATATGAAAAATTTTGGAGCATGAAAATGTTTTCGTCACTAGACTTTTACCTCGAAGATGTTTTTTTTTATAAGATATCAGAAATATTTGATTAAGATATCAGAAATTTGCCATTATTTAGTAACTATGTCAAAAGGTGTTTAGTGTTTGTAGAAATCTACGTCAGTACCATGGCCTAGAGCAGGGATGCCCAAAGCCAGCATACGAAAGATCTCGCACCAATACTCACAAAAAAAATGAACAATACAAAGAAGAGAAGTGCAAACTTGAAGAAAAGACAACAACAAAATCACATTGAAATTGTTGTTGCTCACTTCTCTTGCGATCGCAAACATCAATCAGAGAAGAGAACAAAACCTGTTTTTGGGCTGCGCATTGCATACACACGTAAATGTTTGCATGTGTTGGCATTTTGTATTCTCGGCGCCCTGCATGTGTACTATATTTTGTTTCTTATTGAATGAGGAATTACAAAAACAAATGAGGCCGAAAATCAATTGAATGAGCAGCAGCTGAGCACCCCAGGCCTAGAGAGTGCGTTGCAGAGACACCCTAAACTCAAACAAATTAAAGCCCGCGTTCTTACAATGCACAAGTATGAAGGTCAATTCGCTTGCTCTAAATAGTACATTGCCTCAAGAATATAAATATCCCATAAAAAAACCTCTTTACGATGTAAAAGTCTAGTGACGAAAACATTTTCATGCCCCAAAATTTCTGATATCCAATTTTGTGACGAATAATATTAAGTTTCATATATAAATAATTTTAAACAAAATTTTCAATTTTAGGGGTTTTTAGCGATTTCCCGCTAAACTAGCGATTTTTCGAAAAAGTCGTAGAACAAATGTATCTGGATTTTTGAGCGGGAACAAGTCCTCATTCAAACATTTAAACTAAATCAACGATTTGATCCAAACAAACAAACAAACAACCAAACAAACATACTGACTTTTCATCTCAATTTCGGAAGGCCCCTATAAATTTCAAAATTAATTTTTTTTTGAAGCAGTTGTCGGATTTTGATGATCGAGGTGTCATTCGACGCGTATTTTTGATGAAAATTGTAAAAAAATCAACGAAAATTCAAAAAGTCTCCAACGGCCCCATTAGCTCCAATAATTTAAATTTTTTTCCCTCCCACTTACACCTGTTTATCTCACGAGCCAGGTGAGTTTCCAAAAGTTTTAGTATGCACATTTGTAAGTTAAATTGATACCTTTCGATCGGTGTATAGCTCGACCTGATCGGACAGTCATAGCAAATTTTCCATTCTTCCTGTGTATATATGCTAGTTGCCTTCGCACCCTTCGTGCTGCTTTCGTCACTAGCGCGGACTGCCATCCCCTGTGATATATATTTTTTATTATCAGAAAAGAAAGATTATTTTTACAATCACGATTGCCTAGCACTTAAGCTAACAGCACTCTCAAGCTCTGGCTGCTACGACTTTTTGTTGCTGCTGTCCTATTCCAATTTTAGCGGATTTTAGCAATTTCCCGCTAAGCTAGCGATTTTTCGAAAAAGTCGTAGACTAAAAGTTTCTAGATTTTTGATCGGGAATAAGTCCTCATTCAAACTTTTAAGCTATAACGGGTCACAACTAAAATTCTGGACAGATTTTGAGTGCCTGCAGCTTAGGCATGCTTTGTCGTATAACAATAATATTTGGTACTAAAATCAGCTATTGCATGATCTTTTTACCAAATAATTTCAAAAAATTATGTGCACTATATTAGACTTCAAAATGGCTTCCAAACAGCAACTGCTGCGAAAACGTGTTGTACGCTTTTACCAAGATCACAAAGAGCATGGAAAAACTTACACCTGTGTCCATTTTATGGTGGAGGGCGTGGCAAAAAGCACTTTATATTTAATTCTCAGCAGTTTGAAAATAGGAAGGCAGTCTGGTTCTTAAAGAAAATCAACAATTATGACTACAAAAAACATTTAAAAGATAAAGACTGCTTTTAACAATAAAAATGGAATAAGCCAAGCTGAAGCGGCCCAAAAATTCGGATGCTCAATGCAACATATCTGCAAAATATTAAAATCATTAATTATCAAAGCCAGAAAAAAGCAGCGGTCACCAGGTTGGACTGAGACGCAAATCCAACTAGTAAGATCGCAATGCAGGTGGATGTGCAAAAATTACAAAAAAAATCATTAATTCTTGGTAAGCAAAAATATTAAATTTGTTCCCAAAGACAGATATTCCACATCAATTGCAGATTTTTTTGGTGAACTTAAAAGATTAGTGTATAATAGAGGTCTGCATGAATGAGCTAAAACGAAGTTCGAAGCATTCATTTTTGAAAGGAATTGAACGAAGTCGAATGCAAAGTCGAAAGATTTTGATTGAGTTTGTTCGTTTTTGACAAACTCAGTTGACAACGTTCATACGGAGTGACACGAACTGAATGAGTGAGAAAGCTACTTTGTTTTGAGTTAATTCGAGTTTGATTCGAATTTCGATTTAATTTTCATATTTTCTTTTTTGTATGCGTATTTTCTGTTGTTGCTTTCATGTGTGTAATGAACATAATAAAAAAAAAAAAGAGAAATATACAGCTTAATATAAATACAATTTATAAATTCAAAATCTAATTTTAATTATTAAAAAAAGTCTTAAATATAAGTTTGAATCTGCAAACATAATTTTATGAACATTGTCTGTGTTGGTGGCAATTAAACAACGCTTCTCCATTATTACCACAAAATATTCATATGCAGCTTGTTTTGTGCAATGAAGGAAAAATATTTTTTTGTTTATTCCACCAACACAGACAATCAATGTCATTATTCCTTTGCGACCGACCCCGAGAAAAATTGAAACAAAGTCAAAAAAGCAGCCATTTGACAATTAAAATTGCGAATCATTCGATTGAATTCGGCCATTTCAAATTCATTATTTTCACATAGCACATTCCTTTATTCGCACTCATTTCGTTAAGGAACTGTTATTTTAGAACTCAATGTCACTCACACTCAAACGAATTCAATTCAAAGTGTGCCTCGCACTCACTCAATTCGATATCGTTCGAATTAATTCATTTGAACTAAAATTTTGAGTGAATTCATGCAGACCTCTAGTGTATAAGAATGAATGGAAGGCCAAAATTTACTCAGTTGACACGTCGCATCCGAAAGTGCCTAAAAGAAATTGACCCAAAGGGCGTACAACGTGCATTTTCGAGAGTCTGCACAAAACGGCGTAGTGTGGCCGACAAAGGACATTTTGATCAAGTCCATTAAATAAAATTAACCTATATTATTACGACCTTTATAAAAAAAATAAATTCAGTAAGTATTAATCAAAAATAAATTTTTGGTGGACTTTTGAAATTAGTCCAGAATTTTAGTTGTGACCCGTTATAAACGATTTAATCCAAACAGACAAGCAAACAAACAGACTGACTTTTCATCTCATTTTGAAAAGCCCACTAAAAATTTCAAAATTAATTATTTTTTGAACCAGTGGTCGGATTTTGATGTTCGAAGTGTCATTTGACGCGTATGATTAAAAAAAAATTTAAAGGCTCCAATGGCCCCAATTGCTCCAATCGTTTAAATTTTGTCCATACCACGAACACCTGTTTATCTCACAAACCAGGTGAGATTTCAAAAGTCTTAGTATGCACATTAGTTAGTTGTTAGTTAGTTGAATTGATACCTTTCGACCGGTATATAACTCGACTTGATCGGGCAGTCATAGCGAATTTTCCATTCTTCCTGTATATTGCTAGTCGCCTTTCGCACCCTTCGTGCTGCTTTCGTCACTAGCGCGGACTGCCGTCCGCAGTAATTTTTTCGTGTAAACTGATTTGATATAATGATCTCTTCTTATCCATCTTATGCTTCAATTCATTCGCTATTCGCTGTGATCACAAGACGTAATCAGCCGATTTAGCACAGACACACATACACACAGTCACTCACACACACAGTCACACACACACACAGTCACACACAGCCACAAAGATATAGACATATGTAGGTAGTTGTAACTGTCAACACATACTACATAACCTCAACTTACTTCCGAGGACTCACATAAAATGCTGATGTGGCATGAAAAAAGATATAAATTCTGCCAATCGATGAAGATAAAATACATTTTGTAATACGCTCGTAATACACATACCCCACACACGGCATATCCTACAAAGGCAGAGTGGCATGAGGAGTGGATGGATTTGGTATTCCGGTTTGGGTTTGGGTCGAGGTCAGCCATTCTGAGGGGGCGGTGGGTGGTGGGGTGTGGCGTCGACGGGGTGCCTTTTGGAAGTCAGTGAAGTGTGTAGTCAACGTCAACTGGCACAAGAATGCGTTGGTGTAAGTGAAATTTCAAGGGGGCAGCGTTGTTGCCAAAGTAAAACTTCAACATTGACTCTTAGTGTGTGTGCGTGTGTGGGTTGGTGTGTGTAAAAACCCTTTAAAAGCTTGTTGTTGCCAGACACATAAACGTTTAGCCCATAAACCCTTGATGTATGGAACATAAACACCACACTTGCAAGTGCCACTCAACTGGGTTGAAACCTGGTGGTGTCGGTGGTGTTGGTGGTGTTGTTGGCTTCAGTCGGTGGTTGGCTGCTAACTGAAATCCAATGTGTGCGTTCTCCGAGTCTCGACAACCGGCAACCGCAATGTCAATAAATATGTTACGCTTGACTCGTCTGTTTTTTTAATTTCTTTTTTTTTTTTTTGGATGAACTCGTTTAGTTGGTTACTTGGGTGAGTCGTCCTTCGGTTTGGCAATTTGGCCAAAACATATTTGTTTGGTATTCGTGTTTGCCTTTCCCATTTGTGCACCCAAGATTCGTATTCATACATTCTCGAAATTCCTTTGTCAAATTAGAAGCACAGCAAATTTTGCATTCGATTTCATGTTATTCTATACTCCGAAGCCTGTTTCTATTGCCTTTTGATTTAGGTTTCGATTTTCCTCTTTTCCATTTGATTTTATTATATTGTGTAATTTTCGTGTGTTTTTCTGCATTTGCATACCCTTTCGTCATCAAATAGAGGTAGAAGTAGTTGTCGGAACACTGAATACAGACATTATCCTGTTAAATAAAGTCTTAATTGCTAAGTGCCCGTCGAACAGCTCCTCATAATGTAATATAGATCTTGATTCAAGATTTTACGAACTTGTTCTGTGCTTATTTGCTGTAAATGAACGAGACGATCCTGAGCTCTGAATTTAAGTTCAGTTGCAACGTATATAAGGGGTGTTTGACCTAGTTTCTAGTCAATCTAGATTACTTGATTCAAGATTATATGTTCTTGGATATTATCAGATATTGGTCACTATCAGAAAATTGTGCTAAAATGGATTTTAAATATCGCAAATGCTCAATTTGAGGTCATTCGAACGTAGTTTTAATAGGTTTCTGGGTACCATAAACAGATCAAGTGTATTTCCAAATTTTAGATTGAAATTCAACCTTTAGCATGGAAAACTATTTAATTTGAGATATTTCAACTAATCTGACCTAATTATCTTGTTTCGGTTCACTGTTCATTTAGCTGTGATAGGAACAACAAGTGTAAGATTTAATGCAGTGTTCTGCAAGGGCAACAAATCTTCGGCGTGCCGAACGGCTGCGATGTTGATTTTAGATATGTTTGTATGTGTGCAAATACGTGGTAGGTATCAAAGTCCATGGACACATGGTATCCCTACTGTCGAATGCGTTCGTATGTATAGAGCCCCTTGTTTTTAAAACGATAGATTTTTTCAGTATGCATTTGCAACGAGTTTGTTAACGGAAAGTAAATATATACATACATTCATACATACATACATACACATATGCATGTGTACATTCTGAATTTAACTATGCAATTTTAAAATATTCAACGTTTTTTTTTGTTTATATTTAGATTTATACATATGTATTAGTTTTGTTTGCTTTTGGCATTGTATGTTTAATGTTCAACTCTTAGTTGACAATTGTTGTAGTCCTTTAAACAACATTTTAAACTAATAAATAAATTAATTATATTCTAGGGAAAAGTCTTCCTTTTTGCTTAAAGTCTATGTATGAAAAACCCTGTATTTAGTTCTGGCAGCAAAGTTCACTTTTATACGAAAACTGTTGCCTACTTATCAGCGCGGTTGTCTTACTAAGTGTGTGGTTTAACTACCTTCAATTAAAAGGTAAATCAATATAAATCAATATCAAACATAAACATATACATGTGTATGTTGGTGAACATGTAAAATGAAGACTGGAGTAACATATTTTTGTGATTTTCTTAGCCGCTGCCTTGTCATTTGTTTTTGAATTATTTTGATGCTGCTCGTGTTGTTTTATTTACTTTCATTGCCGCTGTCCTATACATAGGTACATATGTATGTATGTATATGTGTACCTATGCACACTGTACTTTGTTTTTGTGTATTTTTTTATTGTACATACACAAATGTGCCAAAGCAGACGAATTTAAATATTTGCTACTTTTCTTTGGCAGCTCTCTTCCTCTTTCTCTCTCACTCAACACCCGCAGAGAGAAATGCAAACACACTCACAGTCATTGCACTCACACTCATTGCATTTGCCCGAGTGCCTGTAGTTTTCCTTGTTTTGTTCTTGTTGTTGCTACTGTTGCTCACTGCACTCTCACTTACTCTCTTTCAACCTGAGCTTTTGGACTACAAGGCGAGAGCTTCTGTCTCACATCAGTTTTGCCGTACTGCCGTCTACTGGTTTGTTGTTTGTGTGTTGGGTTGTGTTAGCGCCAAAGTGATTTACTGTTATAAATATTTGCTCGTGAGCTTTTTAAGTACTTTTTCTTTTCATACGGCCCGCTTGGTTGCCCTGAGTTTTTGCCACGTTTGCTTTCGCATTCATTCTGCTGCGTCGTTCATTTCTGTTCTGTTGTGTTTGCTTTTTAGCTGTCCGCCCCTTCCGATTGCCCGCTTACTTGTTTCGTTTTTTTTGTTGTTGCATACTTTTCAGCGTAATTTTTATTGAATCATGTTGCCCAACGTCAACTTGGTTACTTCTTCTTCTTCGGCATTTTCTTCTTTTGTGCCTTCATTTACTGTTTTCACTCTCTCATTGTGCGAACTTGTTTTGTGTTTTTCGCCGCTGCTGCTTACTGAGTACTCTTTGTTAGTGTTGCCTGTTTCCGTTACGGGGTATATTTTTCTGATTTTATTGGCGTTACCACCGCTGCCACGTCACGCTCCCAGGGGGAATCATTTTGCATTAACTGAGCAAATAACCAACTTTGTTATATTTTCGTTTATTTCATTTCATTTCATTCCGTTTGCATTTGATTTGCCCTCTTTGCCGCAGGGGCATTTTCTAAAGCAGACCAACATTTGTATTGTTGTTCTTGTTGTTATTTGTGTTGTGTCGGTTCTATTGCTGTTTTGCGGGTCTCGTTTCTGCTTCCAAATCTGGTTTCCTCGCTAAATTCATTCTTTCCTTGCTTTCGGGTGGTTTTTTCACTTTTCTGCCCTCTTCTGCTGCTTGCTTGTGTTCTCAAGTATGTCTATGCGTGTATATGTACGTTCTGAATTTGTGTGTGTGCTTGTGAAATTGAATGCTCAATTGAGCACTTAATTAGCAAAAACAGTTTTTAATGACGACACGAATGCTTTTATATTTTAAATGCACTCCTGTGGGTAGCCAAGTTTCTACACTGAGCGCAAAATTATCATTGCTTTTAGAGCAAACTTAGCCAATATCTTCACATAAGTTAAGTCTAGTGCATATAATTTCCTATATTATCCAAAAACAAAGTTATATTTTCGTTTTTTTTCATTTCATTCCGTTTGCATTTGCTTATCCAAATTATTATCCAAAAACAAAGTAACTAACAAAAAAACATATTTTATTTTTTAAATTTTTGAAACGACAATTCAATGTTTTCGTGTGGGATGCTTAAAATCGAAGCTACCAGGGCTGCCACAGAAATCGCAGCGTTTTAGCGTTTTGCGTTTTCAATAACATTTTCTTTTTAGACTCAACGTTAAATTTTTCACGCTTTGTTCGTTTAAAGACTTCTGCTTCTACCGGATAAACTTGCATTCGCATAAATTGTCTTCGATTTTCTACCGAAGTTCGTGTTTAGCACATCAATTTGCAAATCGATTGTAGAGTTATCATCCTACCTAATCGCAGCAAGATCAGGTAAATAGAACGGTATTAAAAGATGATTTAAGCAAGCGGTTAAAAGCTTCTAACGAGTATCCCATACTCGATTGTTTTTTTTCATAAGCATTTCTGTCAGTGTATTTTCTTGTATAACCGGTGGTTGCTTGTTAATTCTCATTTGTACATCAGTCGAGTTGGCCTTCCACACAAAGGTTACCACGTCACGCACACTCAAGCACGCGCCAGGCATCCCTTACTTTGTCTGACCCTCTGTCTCTCTCCTTCTGGCTATACCCCTCTCTCTCTATCTGCCGCGTACACACACACGCACACAAATAAAACATTTTTTGGCGTAACAGCCGTAATTGTCGATGTGATTAATGTGTTTTTAAGTGCGTCATTTTGAGCATATTATGAGTTTATAGGGGTTAATTTCCACCCAAGCACTTTGCATGTTCCCTCTGGCATTTTAATTGAATTGTTGCCGATGGTCTGCTGGTTGTTATTATTGCTATTGTTGTTGTTGTTTACGTTGTTGATGTTATTGTTGCTGGTATTTATTACAGTGCCTTTTCGCACGGCATCACGATTTTTTAATTAACACACTTCGACTTGGAGTGAAAACGAGCGCCAAATTCTTTAGATTGTACATTATTAACAACCGATAAATGGATAAAAACACAATAAGTTTGAATACTACAGGGTTTGATCATGTCGTTAAAAAAGACTTGCAGAGAAAGCGAGTGAAGCATCAAGATCGGGCAATGAATCTTCTTATTCAGAAATAAAATATTATTAAGAATGCATACTCATATAATGTTTAATGGGCATGAATAAAATGCGTTGTATTTCAAGTGTTGTACAGGGTATTTATTCGCCGTGCAGTTTAGAACACAAGTGAAACTTAATATTTAGAATATTAAGAAATTACAAGTGTAAATCGACCAGGATATCGAGATTTGTTCTGCGTTTTATTCCAAAGAACTTAAAAACACATGTTAGACTACAATTGACGAGGGAAAATCGAACCCAGTTTTTTCTAAAACTGAAAGTTCTAATTATGTGACAGGTCGGTACTCTAACCAGTGAGCTATCGGACCACACAGGATATCGAGTAAATAAGAGAGATTTTTTAAAAGAAATACAACTAAAAATTTAGAAACGGCATATTTTTGCTTGTTGTTGTGAGTAATTCGACCTAGTATAGGGTATCTTCATGTTGGGCATCGTTATAGTGCATGCTACATACGAGCAATCCATTGACAAGTGACGGAAATTCAAACACAGTCTGTAAAATTCGGATCAATCAGTTTACGCACGAATGCGCAGTTCTTCCGCGCTGCAGGAACAACTCGACGTGTCCCTTATCCAGGCTATGACCGTAGGCAACAAGAGGAAAGAGAGAGAGATGGAGAGGAAGAAAAGGAAGAGTGTGGTCTCAGGTGAATTGGAATGGTATAAGAACAGACATACTACATGCGTTGTTTGGCTTTGGGATATTTTTGGATTTTGGTTTTGCAAATGGATTTATAACCCTCTGTGTGATTTTGTAGGCCCTTTAGCCATTGTTCAAATAACCCAACTCAACATGCAATATACTCTCCCCCTCTCTTTCTCTCACTGTCTCTCTCTATCTCTCTCTCTCGTCCTCTCTCTCTGTCTTTCTGTTACTCATTGGGGAATTGCCATTCCCTTGTTCATATGCGTGTGCTCAATAGAGCGGACGTGAGTGTGCATGGGCAGATGAATTCTGGATGTGGGATCTGGATGCTATCTGTGGCTTCGGGGGCACTTCGGACTTGGCTTGGCTTCATGTCCTGTCCTCCTACCCACTCTAATGGCATTTGAGGAACCGAACCGAACTGAAGCAAACAACGCAACGGATGTATGTAAAACCAATAATAAGATGATGAAACGAGCCAAGATGTGAGAAGGTACATAGTTGAGCTGAGTAGTGATGTGGAGCAAGAGCAGGAGCAGGAGTAGCCCTCCAGTTGCCATGCGAGCTGTGAGCTCATGCCGAAACGGTTAACAAGTGGTGCGTGTATCAATTCAATTGAATTTGCAAATGTTGTTGTTGCCCAACGATGCGTAAAGTCGAAGTTGGCAGCAGGCATTTTGGCCAGAAACAGCCTGACTCTATCTACTGAGCTGTCCTATATATGGGCATTTCCACGGGACGTGCACGGGACATTCGTACACATTCAAAGTAAAAAAACGGTAAAAAGGAAACGGTTTTTTTTTCTGATGAAGGGCTTAACATATAGCATTTGATTAGCTCTTTCATTGGTGCAAAGATTGATTTTGGGTAATTTTTCATTTTGAAGAAAAATAGAAAAATTCAAGTGATTGGCACGGGACACAAAACGGAAGTGACTTGTGAGGTCAACCAATTCAAACGCCAATTTCAGCGAATCCAGAGGCAATATTTTATTGCAACTTATTTTTAACTCTTGTGCATTGATGCCTCTTAAAAATGGTTATGATTTTTTTCAAAGATGACTTGCACTTTTTTTTTTGATTCAATTTGACGTAATTTCGCACGGGACATTGCGCACGGGACATTTTTTACCATCACTTTTTAATGTTCTTTCTGTCTCTCTATTTAAAAATTATATGCCCAAAACAGCCCGAAAAACTTATTTAAATTAAATTTTCAATATATTTCTTTGAATTAAAATGGTTCATGTTACAATTTTACTGACCTACAAAGTGTAATCGTTAAAATACAAACGGTCCATTTTGGAAGTCAATTTTTAAGAAAATTGACATAAATATGAAAAAGTGAATTTATTCCAATGTAGAATCTATATGTTCATCCTATTTAATTTTTTCCAGTGTATATTGCTTAAATAAATAACTTAAAAACATTTCTGAAAGAAAATTTCAAAAGATGTGAATTTTTGATCAATTTTACGTTTTTGGCCGCGGTGGACCTTTCCGTGGAAATGCCCATATGTATGTATATGTATATGCACACAGACTACGTTATTTGCGATACGCCCAAAAACCCACTTGATGTTTGTCTTCAGATTGGGCCAGAACCCTGCATAGGATGCTGATAGCATGGAATGGAATGGGAGGGTTATTTACGTGCCATTGCGAGATTATATGGTTAAGAAAGCGTATCATCACTGCTAACTATGTTATTCGACCGTACGAATACTCTTTAATTCTGTCGAATACTTATCTTTAACTATTTAATTTAATTGTTTTATTTAGAACAAAGATTAAGCTCAATCATCTAAAACTCTAGAAATGACTTTGTCATTTAGCTTCGTTTCTTTCAAATGATGCTCAATTTCATTATTTGAGTTCAAATTTTTGTCTCAAAGGGAACGCATTAGTTCATCATGGGACTGATAACAGTCAATCAAAGCTGCAACTTGCAAAGAAAACTTGTTTAATCGTCTATTGTTGTCAGGCTTTAAAAACTTTCTGCCAGAGTTAGAGAGCTGAAGTGAGGAGGCTATAGAAAAATCAGATGCTACATCAAATGGAAGCCACCTACCATGTTGTCGTCTGTCATGGCAGGCGGGCGGGCGAATTACAGGGTGTGGAATTGGTGGAGAGAGGGGCCATCGTCCATGGCCTCTGCGTCACTTTGACGACCTCGTCGCTTATCCTGCTGCACCTGAGCTATTTCTGCACTTTTCACATTTGCACCGCCTCCACCTTCCACTTCCCCCGTCATGCATGCTGGCATTTCCATGCTTTTCCAACGGCTCTTCTACCTTTTTTTTTGGCTCTGATGGCGCGTAGTTTTGCCATAAAAGTTTTCGCAGCCAGCCAGTCAGGATTTTTATTAGTTTTTCCACGTTCTGCATTTTCCACGCGCTTTTCACATGCCACCCACTGCCGCAGCCGAAGCTCCGGTTTATTGTTAATGCAACATCGTAAAAATTTATCATACTCGTAGTTGAAAACGCCAACAACAACAACAACATCAGCAACAACAAAATAAAAACTACAACAGGACGACACAAAACAAAGTTATCGCACTTTTATGACAATTTGACGACAACTTTCATTGCAATTTTTAAGGTGGTGAAAGCCATTTCCTATTTCCCCAGTTCCTTTTACCCATACATCAGGTCCTCCCTATATTCTCGTGGGAGTTTGAATTTCCTGAATACTGAGCAGAAAAAATCAATGAACATACAATATTGAATAGTTCATTTACGTTTTAGATCCATAAACTTTAAAACTCTTTGTTTTGACTCTTTGGTCATTTATTTGATATATTGAACAGGGGGCACCGCCCCTTCTCGCTTTGCTCGCCAACCAATTTAGGAATACTTCTTATAATTATTTCTCGAATGCATTTCTTAATCAAAAACAAAAATAATACAGTACAATCTCGATAATTTCGTTGTTACTCACCAATCAGTTAGTACAAAGAGATTTATATAAATTAGTTATCTAAATTGTATTAACTCCCGCTTTGTGAGCGATGTCTTCAATGACTGAAATTCGTTATGATCTTCTTTATTGTCATCGGCTTTTAATCTGGAGGAATATCCTATGTGTACCTAGCTATCTCGCTTCAAGCATAAGGCTAGATAATCAAACCAGTTGTTCTCGCGAGATCTCTTTTCTCTCGCTTAACACACAAATAGCAGGCAATGAGTTAGTTCTAAGATTCTAAATAAAGAAAACTTTTGTAAGCTAACAACAGCTGTTCTCTCTTGAGATTGAGACTCAATAACTTATATGCTAAGGCTGCGCGCACACTAGCGACCAAAAGCAGAACTTACAGTTGAGCTTATAGGCTTAAACTGAAGCTGATGCTGACGATCTTTTTATTGTTAGTCACTCTTTGTTTTTCAACCAATTTAGCTTCCAAGCAGCAGCATCAACTTTTTCTTATTTTAAAACAAATTTAATAAATTTAATGTACTTATACAAATATATATATTAGAGTGTGTCAATTTATTCGATTTCAAGCGGTTACCTACGACGAATTTTAAGAAGATTTGCCCAAGAAACCATGGGTCTTAATTACAAATCGAGCTTCCGTAGTGTGCGCGCTTTCATACAAGCAGTGTGTTTGTTTTATCTTGGTGATAAGCTCGCCTATAAGCTTAGCTGTAAGTTCTGCTTTCAGCCACCAGTGGGCGCGCAGCCTAAGAGAAGATCGAATCAATAAAATTATTTGCAAACTAGATAAAGTATTTCTATAAAGCTCAAATACTCCTGCTTTCTTCATGAAATTTAAGATTATACGCTGAGCTCCGTTTTTACAATTTCAAAATTCCCTGAAACTGACAATTTTTATAAAATATTTATTCGTTTTGCTGAAAAGCAATTTTTGTCTTAATAAGCTTATCAATTTGGGGACCGAAAACTATTCTTTTGAAGCGAATTATCCTTGTTATGAAATTCCAACAAGTTAAAGTCAAATTGTCGTTGAGAGTATCAATAAAATCTTCACATTTTTGCAAAGAAACTGAAATTCGATTTGATTTTTATGTATTTGTGGCTTTTAATTGAGACTCTGCAACTCTGGTTGCAAGTTGTCCCAATCGGTTGTTGCTGTTGAAGGCTTGAAGCAATAACAGCAATAGCAACAAGGAGAAGAAGAAGCAGGGAGCACAAATGTTGGCCAAAAAATGTATCTGCGTTAAATTCCTTGTTGGCCACATACTCTATTAGTTGAAAATAACCCATGTTGGGCATCTGAAAAATGAGCACTGAGCCGTAGTATGAACCACAATGGAGCCACTCGGTGTGTTTGTGTGTGTGTGTGTGTGTATGGTGAATTTCTCGTATGTGTCTGCGTGTGTGTTTGTGTGGCGACGCTTGCCATACGAAAATATTCTCACATTTGAACTTCGAACAGGAAACACTAAAATGCAATAGCAGCAAAAACAACAAAACAACAACAATGGCAACAACAACGACAACAACAATGGCAACCACCATCAACACCATCCACCTGTCATCCCCTCACCTCCTCGTTTCCCATCACGCATCCATGCATCCTTTCTAGCATACAGCGCAGTTCTGCTGGCATTCACAAGCCACGCAGGAACTCTCTCAGTCATGCAACGAGCTGCATGGGGCATACTCCATGGAGGCGCCACAACGGACTGTGGCATGTAGATGTAGATGGAGATGGAGTGGGGTTTTAGTTCCTGTTCTGAAGTGCCACAACTGCAGCCGAAACACTCGTGTCACTCACTCTCTTTTTCTCTTTTATCTCTCTTTTTCTCTTTCTCTCTCACTCTCTCTCTCTGTGTGTGTGAGCCCCATCCACCTGTCTAATCGGTGTTTGTTAGTATATAAATCTAAAAGCTAATCCGCTTGTATTTCCGCTTGGGCGCTGTGAGGTTAGACCGGAAATTCCGCTCTATATGCAGAATGCAGCACGGCAGCAGCAGCAGAAGCAGCAGCAACGCCTGCGCCAACGTCAACTACAACGTCCACATCGGCATCGGCATTGGCATCGTGTTCGGCTTTGGTGTTGACGACGGAAGTTGAGTTGCTGCCTCCTCCCTCTCACACTCCTCCTCCTTCTGTTTTTGCTCCCGCTGCTCCCGCTGCTCCTGCTGCTTGTTTAGGGATTTGTTGTGGCAGTAAAGTACATTTGTTCGACCTAATGGCCGCGGGGATCTCTCCGACTCTCTGTGAGTGCGTGCGTAGAAGTAAATCCTCTACACAGAAAAAAAAATGCCGTTCTAAAATCAAGCCTAAAATTCTTGATTTAAGCCTGCATTTTTTAAGTATGTTTCCAGGATTAAGCTGAACAATCAAGCCTGAATCGGGATTAAAATGGGAAAATAAGCCCAAATTACTTGATTCTCTCTCGGCCTCTCTCATTTCAACTGGGCTGGTGGCTCAGTGGTTAGAGTCGCCGACTTGTTTGAAAAAGACCTGGGTTCGATTCCCGCCAGTCAATTGCATTCAAACATTTTCTTCACTAAAAAAAAATGTTAAAAAAAAAACAATAAAAAAAAAATTAAATAAAAAATATTAAAAAAAAATTAAAAAAAAAAATTAAAAAAAAAAAATTAAAAACAAAAACAAAACAACAAAATAAATAAAAAAAAAATAAAAACAAAAAAAAGTAAAAAAAAAGTTAAAAAAAAAATCTTACAAAAAAATTAAAAAAAAAATTTAAATGTAACAAAAAACATTATTTTTTTTTAGCCTGAATTTAAGAATTTCAGGATTGAATTCGGGATTGAAAAAATCAAGTATTTCATACTTGGTTTAAGCAAATCCGAGATTACCCCACTTTTGACATCGTTTCGGATTGAATCCGGGCTAAATATCCCGGATTTTTTTTTCTGTGTATGTATCGCTCCTAAAAACCTGTCGAAGCTATCGAAACAACTCTCAAAATACAGGAGCACATTGCAGCTCCGTTCAGCTCCCAAGTTTCTCTATGTGCCTGCTTGCTTAGTTGTTGTTGTCTTTTCTCATTGTACTGCGATTGCACTCACTTTTTTTTTGACTGTGCCACACTGTGCGTAATCAAACTAAATATGTCGGAAATGGGCACAGAAAAAAATTCGTGATTTCGGGATAAAATCAATCCAACGTGGTGTCTAAAGTTCGGAGACGCCGATAATTAAAATACTATAAAAAATTAAATGCGGAGAATAAAATACTTGATTCAAGTAAGACTTTTTCTGTAATATTTTTACTATCGATTCCGTGAAATCACATGTTTTAGTCTTCATTGCCTATTTTAATGCTGAGTGAGTTCCATTTTATCCATTTAATTTCAGTTTCTGAGAATTTAAAAATTTGAAAATTGAAACTGAATATTCTTAAAGTAAAAGTATCAATCATTTATTTATGATCAGCCTGAAATTTATTTTTCGTGTCTGCGATTTTGAAGTGTCCAATGCGGTTGGTATCAAATTAACTAAAAAGATTATGTAAAGATAAATAGTTTGACAAAAGGTTTTTTTTTCAAGTGCACTGAAGGCGAAAGCTCCGCTTGCATCGTTGCATCGTTACCAATGCAGAATAGGTCTAGTGGCACCTATGCAGAGATGCATGCAGAGCTCATCCTGATGCTGCTCTGCTGTTTCCCGAATGTCCTCCCGAAATCCGAATGTTGCTCTCTTTAACGACGTACGAAGGACTCGCCACCTCGAATAAGATTGTTCGCTCCTTCTTGAGCTAAAAGTGCAGCTAGAGAGACAGAGTGAGAGCGAACAAGCGAAAGAGAGAGAGAGAGTGGGAGTGAGAGAGAAAAAGTCAGTTCGCAATCAGTTCCCCTTCTATGCTCTCTGCACTCTGCCACACACCTCGGACTCTGTTGACAGGCTGCTGTTGCCTGTTGGCTGCGGTTCCATTTGGTGGCATCTTCGAGCGAGATGTACATGGGAAGCGCAACAAAAAAAGGGTGCGTAGGAAGAAAAAATGGTAGGAAGAAAAATCTTGGCATCAGTCAGCAGTCAGGCGGAGTCAGTGAGTCTTTCGGGTTTGGGGTTTGGGGTCAGACAAGAACCTGGTATTAACATAGCGCCAGCTGCTTTCAGTTGCATTCGTTGTGGGCGTCGGGGAAGGGACTTTGGACTTTGCTCGTCGCTGTCAGTTTAGCACAAAGCCATATCCGTACGGAGAGCGCGAAGGAGGCGAAGGAGAGAGAGAGAGGAGCAGCAAAGCGACCAAGCGCTCATCTCGGATTTGCGCATCGGGTCAAAGGGCAAGTGGTGGCAAGTGACTGAGTGCGAGTGTGTTCGTGTGAGTATGTGTGTGGGTGTGTGTGCGATATTGACAAGCAATGGCAAGGGGAGAGGCACGGGGTGAGTGGCAAAGGGGAAGGACAGCGGTCAGTGGGCAGGTTATGGCTCGTAACTAATAACCAAGTAAATTGATACGTGACCCTGCATTTAAATGCCATTATTGCCTGCGTTGGTCACTCGAGTATTGCTTCTCCTGCCCCATCCGCTCCTCTCCTCATCATGTTCCTGTTGTGACGTCAGTGGTCACGGCGATAAGGTGGTTAGCATGGAAGGATTCGGGCGATGGAGTTCCTCTCTGCCAATTTGTGATTGGAATTTTTGATGAGGCTTGACTCTGACATATTGATTGACTCCGTACACACTCACACACACACACCTGCATCTGCTTCTGCTCCTTCTCCTCGTTTTTATGACGTCTGTCAGCATCAGAGACTGCCAAAAAGTTTTTTGCCTGAGCTTGCCGCCCAAAAAAAATTGAGTAAAGTGCAACAGCCAAGTGGCAAACGCAGTGGCCAATGTGGATGGCTTACCCAACTGCACTCCCTCCTTGCCCGCTCCCAGTTAATATCCTTGCTTGTTGTTTGCCTTTGGTTCTCGGCTTTCCACGCCCTGCACTTCCGCAGCGTGTGAGTGAGATGGCAACAAGTCTGAGCCTGAGTCTCACTATGCATCATGTATCTGTATCTATAGTTGTAGCTGTATCTGTATCTATAGCTGTAGCTGTATCTGTATCTGTAGCTGACCCTTGGATCCTCAACTCACGGAAACTTTTGGGCGTCCCAGAAGCAGTAGAAGAAACAGAAGAGCAACAACAATCGTTGTATGGCGTTATTTCTGCTCCTGCTGCAGCCTCTTTATTCCAAGTCCTTGTCCAAGTCTCAGCTCAAGGAAAGTTCCTTTTGTGTGGCAATGTGGAAATGGCTGCGGAAATGAGCACGGAAAATAGTACACACGACCGGAAACTTGCCACAAGTTTCGTTGTATTTCAGACAGTTGCAAACAGAGTCAGACCCGGTTCCAGTTTCAGTTGCCACATCACAGTCTGCATTCCCAACTGTCCTTTCCTTTTCTTCCCTTCGTCTTTTTTCGCCCTCCTCCTGCCATTCTCCTGACCCGTTTCCGACGTCGTCCCCGCGGCTATGATTAAAGTTTTCCTTTTAATTTCTAACAATTGTGTTTCGGTTTAGATTTGGTTTTTGCGGTGTCTTGAGTTTGTCCAATTTGCTCTATCCGGGCAATCTCTGAAGTGGGGCATATTAGCTAAGGAAATCACTTAGAATTTATTAGAACTGTCTTATTATTATTTAGAAAAACCTAATTATTACCTAATTTATCGTCACCAAAAAACCATCGACAAAGAACAATATGTGGACATAAACAATTTAATTAAATTATATTAATTTACAAATTAAGGACTTCAAAATATTTATTTTAAGGTTGGAAATAAGTTGAAGCTGATCAATAAGAAGTCGTAAGAGTTTCAGATAAAGATAGATGATAGATAGATAATAGCTGGAAAGAGGACACTGAACTTTCTTCATTTACTAAATTTTATCTGCCTCTTAATCTAGTTCTACACGGTTTTACTTTTCGATTCTTCTTTGTACTGTATTCGCAAACGATTCTCTGACAAAGTCTTTTGACCCAATTTTTTTTAATGCACTTAATATTATCATATCTTTATCTATCTTAACCTTGTGCAATGGTATCTATATAGATGAACTCGTCGGTATACTCCACTGTGGCCAATTCGTTTGCGGTATGCGAGACAGAGATTGAGAATGAGAGTGAGAGGGTTAGAGAGAGAGAGAGAGAGAGAGGAGAAAAGAGGGTTGTGGCCGCAGCCAGAATGTCAGGCATTTAACACGAGCAGGGTATTTAGACATTTGCCTTCTACTTACTTACACTTAGTCCTTGGTCCTGCTCTGAGGTCCTTTCTTCAGTTGCACTCCTCAGTCGGCACATTCCACGCACATCCGCCGATGTTGTTATCCTTCCATCTCCCGTCTCCGCCTCTCAGACTTCAACTCCAAATGCTGCTCAAACTTGTCGCTACGTGGTGTGAAAAATATTTAAGCGTGAAGTTTTAGCAGCGGTTTTCGCCTGAAGGCTCATTGTCGTCATCGTGCTCTTTCTCCTCCGCATCCTCCTTTACGTTCTTCTTCTCAACTGGGACTTCGTTCTCGTCCACGTCGTTGCTGACGAACATCGTGTTTCCGCATCATTTTTAACGCCACTTTTGTGTAAGCTTTGCTTGTCTCTCTCCCTCTCTGTCGCGCACATTATCTTTCTCTCTGTCTCTGTCTCTCTCTCTCTCTCTCTCTCTCTGTCTGTGTCTGTGTAAGTGTTGGCCTGGTTGGTATCCGTGACGGTATTTTTGTGGATTTGTTTTGTGTCTGAGGGTGTTTTTCTAAATGGCTTTTAAAATCTCATCGCCATCGTTTTGTCCTCGCCGTTGCGAGTCTCCAGGCTTCTTTCTTTATGAGTATGTGTGTGTGTGTGTGTGTGAAGGAAGGACTCTCGTGGTTATGTCTCGCCCATTGTGATAGCTCGTTAAGGGGGACTGAGAGGGGCGTAGAGGGGAGGCGGTCTACTGCAATGAACAGTTTATTGTGTTATTGGTTTTGGCAATGACTTTTTCTTACTCAACTTTGGTTTGCTTTGCGTTTTGATTGTCCTCGCGTTTGCCAATTGAAGTTGTTGTTGTAGTTGTTGCTGTTGTATTTTCGGTTTAGGATTATACTTATTTTGAATCCGAATCTCGTCTTTTGCGGTGTGTCATATTGTACAAATGGAAAGTATTAGTGATTTCAAGGACATTACTTGGACGCAGGATATCTTATTTATGTCTTATAACCACAGTCGAATCATCTGTAGAATAAGATAGTGATTAATATTATGGAGTAGATTATGCATTATGAGTTTGCGATTTACATACAAATGCTAATTAATATACTCTATCTGGCATATACATTCATTTACAAACACATGTTGTTGTGTAGGCTAAGTTACATATTTGAGAGAGAGTTAACTATCTATTGGTGCTGCAGTGCGAATTTTTATTTACCCTATAGAATTCTGTTGCTTTTTGCCCACCGCACATTGGGCCAGAATCCCTTTTTTTTGGCATAGAGTCTTATTATAGAGCTAGAGACTTGAAACTTTGCATGAACCTTAGTTGGACTAATTTAGAATTTAGAATTAATTTTTTTTTTGATTTGGACCACGCCTTCATTTTTCCTCCCCATCCGACTATGAGAAATATGTGTAAAATATTTTTATAAAATCTTAATGAAAAGACCTGAAATTTGGCATAAATCTTATTTAGGCTGAAGTCGAATTTATAATTTTTTTTGTTTTTTAGTTGGACCTTGTCTTCACCCCCCCTCTTTTTTCTTACTCATTGGAAAAGAAAATTTTTTTTATAAACTGATTTTTTTGTCTATTTCCTTTATTATCTTGGATTCCACAGTGTTTTTTATTAATTTTGGTGTATATCCAATCTGATACACATTGAATTTTTCGAATGTTGCTGCGCCATATTTCGATAAGTTCGCTGTGACTAAACTTAAACGTGCCTATATATTACCAAAATAAGAGAAAAGGGTGACGAACGGGGATGAGTTTTTGGTACAATCTGGACCAATTAGTTGCTTTCAGCATGGAACAGCTTATTAGTAATATTCCACGAAACACGGAGAACGCATGTTAGTTTTCTAAAAAAATACACATAAATTGGACATTACACAACACTAAATCCATAGAACTACACATAAAATAACAGTACACATTAAATAGTGCATACCTTGAAGATTACTTTTCATAATTTAGTTGAATTTTCTGGACCACTTTAACGCGTGTGGCACAACACAAAGCAACTAAATATTTTGGTGCAAATTTCGGAAATCAGCTGATCGCTAGCTCACTTTTAAAACCTCTCAAAAAGCTTTGGTGGCGCTTTTAATTAAAATTTTTATAATGTATGATGAATTTACTTTAAGATTATAATATTATAATTAAAATAAAATATTAATAATAAATATAAAAAAACGACATCTGGACCATAGTGCACCGGCAAGTTCTCATTGTTGCACAACCACTGCCCACAGCAAAGTTATGTCTCATATCTCTGCTTTCTCAAAAAATGTAATCTCCCTGCTTGTAGAAAGTACTCGTACTTTGGAGTTTTAATAAAAATTTAGACGCAGATATCAGATCATTCTGAAATCCAAATAATTTTTTCTAGTTGCATTGAGAATTAAATAGTTAATTAAGATTACAGTGAACCACTAATGTCTTCATACAGCAGAATTTTTTCAAATTTGCGTATAATAAAGATGTTTTGATGCGGGTTTCTTATATTAATCTTTTATTTAATTAAATCCCGTTCTAATGATGCAAAAATTTCTTTAACCCATTAAGTACTCATCGAAAATTTTGAGTTTTAAAAAAAGTAAATTTTTCAACTTTTTTCCTCGATTTTTTCCAAAAAATAATTTGAAGCATAATAATTCTTCAAACAATTCTAAGAGTGACTGCAAAAAAATTTTTTTCAAAAATATTTTTGCTAATATTTTTTATAATTTTTTAAAATCCTAAAAATGAAGATCCTACTTTTCACACAAAAAGTGGCTTTTTTGCAATTGAATAAAAGATTAATATAAGAAACCCGCATCAAAACATCTTTATTATGCGCAAATTTGACAAATTTATGCTGTATGAAGACATTGGTGGTTCACTGTAGGTGCAGTCCAAATGGTAATGACTCAGACAAAAACTTTAGATTTTAATCCCTATAAGAACCCCGATAAAATCCAAGATCGTTCAACTTTAGCTTGGGTATAGACTATACTTTAAAATTTAATATCAAAAAAACGCTGATGATATATGCCATATGTGAAAGTTAAACACTGTCGTAGAAATTAACCACACTGATAAAGTTGTAAGTGATAAAAAAGTAGTTAAAGCTTGAACGACAATCAATAGAAATATATGTCAAATACTTTATCACAATGATAATTCTTGAGGCAACAAATCAGATATCAACTCGACACTCCTGCCACTGTTCCTGTTCCTTCTTATACTCCATCTACTGCTTCCGCTCCTTCCCCCTTACTGTGATCATACTCACACTTTTGGCCAAGACGAACCCTCTAATAATCGAACGTTTAGTGTCTGTGCCCACCCAAAAGGAAAACTCAATACATGCAATCCAACTCGGTCTCTTATCGCCCGACTCAAGTACACACACCGAGAGAGAAAGAGAGAGAGTAAGAGAGCGAGATGGGCTAAAAGTACCAGGGAACAACACTCATCCGATTTGGCTTGGTTCACACTGAACAAGGCAATAATTTCAGCTCCTAAGCCCTATTAACCATTGCTAACCGAATGGTGGAAGCAGCCAACCGAAAGCCTGGCGAAGGTATGAGGTGTGGAGAGGGGAGAGGGGAAAACGTGCAGTCAGGAGTGTGTTGACTGAGCGAGCAATTGAATAAGCGGCAGGCACAAAGAATTTGTGTGCACGGCAAACGACGACAACAACGACGACGATGACGACAAGGACGAAGATGAGAAAGAGGAAGAGCGGTAGCAGAGGCACGCACGAACGGCCATCGTAGCGATCTAGGGGGTGGGGCATATTGGAGGTACGGATACGGATAAGGCTACGGGAACTGGGAAAATGAAGATGATGATGGTGATGATGATGACGATGATGTTGATGTTGATGATAATGATGATGGTTGAACGGGCAACTAGCAACTGGCGAGGCCGTGCAAGTCCGGAACGAACGAACATATTGACAAATTATCCTTTTTACACGCATCGCCTGCTGAGTTGGGCTCGCCTCGCTGAGCGGTTATTCTGGCACACACACTCACACACACACTCACCAACACACACACAAAGACACGCACACATACAGATACAGGCGCAGCCATTGTTAAATGTGCCAATGTGCACACATAGTTGCTCCGTCGGCGTCGTTCTCGTCGTCGTCGTCATCATCGACGTGGACTCTGAACGCGCTTTGTGTACATAAACAGAGCATATCCGAAACTACAACACCAACAACTGCAAAAGCGAGTGGTATTAGAAGAAGAAGCAGAATTTACTCATGCTGCAATAGCAGCCAAATGCCTGTTCGAGAATATCATGAAAGTTCGTTTTATTCAGTTATAGTTATGTGCGCTTGTGCTTGTTTGTGTGTGTATCTCTGCCATTCGTTGTCTCTTAGATATTCTTATTACGTCCAAAGAATGCTTTTTACTACGGACATTGTGGGAAGAGAATCTTTATAATGATCTGCAAATATCTTGTACCTTAATTTGTATTCTTAATTATTTATAATAACTTTTGTAAATAATTATTAATCCAACTTAAAGGTTCCGTTATATTGATGCAAGGCTATCAAATATTTGTTAAATATCAGCAAGTTCGCAGCCATGATTTTAATCACATTTAATATGCATACCTCCAGCCTTTTTTTTGTTTCGTTTTCTTTTATTGTGTTCCTGCCCCAATAATTGACTCAACTTAACCTCTCTTCCCCAAAAAGTATGCAACAGCATTTTGCATTATACCTATGGGGAAAAAAGAGATAAAAACCAGCAACCACAACGTTACTGCTGCTGCTGCCGCAGCCGCAGTCGCCGTGGACTTCAGCTTCAACAGCTGCAAAGGTGTTGAGCACATGAACCGCAAATTTTGTTTACAGCGCTCGCTTGTTGTTCTTCTTGTTGTTTATATGAGGAAGCCAGTCAACAAAAACAGCAACAACAACAGCGGCAGCAGCAGCAGCGTCAGCAATAGCAACAACAACATAAGCGTGTGCTTCGTGTTAAATGCAAGAGGGGAACAACAACGACCTCAGCGATGACGCTGTCGACATTGTTGTTATTGTTTTGGTATTGCTGGTGGTGGCCACCATTTTGAGTCTTGCTCTCTCACTGTCCCGTATTGCTGACAGTCCGACCGAACTAACTGACTGACAAGCAGCCGTCTCGTGCTAGCTGCAAGAAAATCAACCCCAGCGCCTGCCGAATGCAGCTGGCGACGATGGAGTCTGGTGGTGTTGTTGTTGCTGATGGTGGAGCAGCGCAGTGCACATCGGCAGCGTTGCCACAGAATGCACATGAATTGCTCCACACACACGCACTCGCCACACAAATAAATACATATGCACAGAGAGCAATTGGCACGAAGACTGCGCTCACTTCGAATTATTCTCTCGCTCTCTCTTCCTCTCAGCACTCACACGCCGACGCCGCCTGCTGTGAGAGCACGGCCCACACACGCACAGAGTTTCTAAGCAGCAAGCGCTCTCCCATGGCGCAGTGAGCGTGTGTGAGCATGAGTGCGACGTCTTACCCAACACGCTGTGACTCGACTCGTCTCGACTCTCACGTGCCTGCTGAGCTGCGAGGCGTTTTAGTCCTTTGGCAAACGTCGTCAGCGTCGTGTCTGTGTCTTGTACGTTGTGGCCGCACTGCTCTCTGACTCTGACGATTTACCGTTGCAAATGCGATTGCGACTGAGATTGCGATTCTGAATTACCAGCGCGTGTTAAGTGATAAGTGTTGTGTTTTGTTTTCGCTGTAGTGTGCGTCCGTTGTGCACGTGTGTAAGTTTGTGTGGGTGTCAATGTCGGTGTGAAGGGCAGCCAAGCGAATTCAATTACAATTACAATTAGTGTAATTATGGCGGCCTCTTAAAGTGAGCAAAGCGACAGCTACGTACACAACGTGCAACGTGTAAGGGTGCCCGCAGAATTTAGGAATTGAAATTGGATACAACGTGTCGTATTATAATCAGCATCAGCATCCAATCCGTTAGGCGCGACAGAACGTGTATCCAACCAAGTGCAAATATTTCAATAAGGAAATTGCACGCTCCAGACAAGCATCCGACCTCCCAACAACCCAAAGAATCGCTCACCAGTTCAGTGCAGTTTTCAAGATTCGCCGTTAACCTTTCTCACCATAAAGAAAGCGGCAAAGTTTTCGTTTTCTGTGTGCGTTTTTTGTGCGTGTGGGTGTCTGTGTGAGTGTAGTGTTTGGTGTGTTGTCGCGGTCTCACTCTCGCGAAGTCTCCGCGCCAGCAGCAACAGCAACAGCCCAAAAAATCCACTACCCCCTGTACCACCAGCCGCAAAAAGAACCTACGACGTCGTTGTGTAGTCAGGAAAAAGTTTCTGGCGAGGAATTTAAATTGGAAAAGTAAAATGAAAAGAAAAGCGCTCGAGTAAAAGTTAAACAAAGTGCAAAGTAAATATTAAATTAAGAAAAAATAACGAAAAAAAAAGAAGAGATAAATAGAAACGAAAGAAAAGAAAAGAAAACGAACAAAATTTGTGCATCCGGGGATAAAGAAATCACCACCTACCCAGCGCTGCCAAGTGGAAGGAGCAGTAACAACAACAACAACAACACCAGCGTCTGCGTCTGCAAGGGCTTGCTGGCTTCATTAATGCATTTGCCGAGCCACGCTGGGGGCCAAGTAAATCTCAACCTTTTGCACGCAGCTCGGCAGCATCATTTATAAAGCGCTTTATATTCGCGCTTCGTTCCACGTTCTCGCCGTATCACAGTATCCGCTGTATTGCTATCTCGCTCGTGCTTGCTGTTTTATTATTCCGTTTTCTTGGATTAACCCAATTTGTTGTGCCGCCATTGCCGTGCCGTGCCGTTCCGCGCTGCGTTGCGTTGCGTTGCTCGTGAAAAATCGAAACACAAGTGGCAACCAACAACAAAAACAATAGGAGCAGCAGCAAAAGAAGCAGGAGGAGTAACACGTATATTAGTGCAACCCGATACCAAACAGACACACACATTCACGCGCACACACACAGCGGGAGCAGGACAGCTCCAAGAGGCATCCACTGAATTCGCATTCATTGTGTGTCTGTTTTTGTTTCTGTGTGTGCCTATGTGCGTGTGTGTGAGCTGTCCAGTGAGTGTGCTGTATGTGTGAGTGAGAGCTCACGCGCTGTTTGCCCTGCCTTCACCTTGTTTGGATTATAACCCATAATAAATGATGGAATGGCTACCAAGAGGATTACCCAGCATTCATGCACCGATACCGATTTGTGGTGAGTCGTTGGTAAAGTTTGTCGTCTCGTTGAACTTCCCCCCCGCCCGTTGCCACCAATGGATATAAAAAAAAAGGAAGGACATTTAGGTTTCATGACAACTATAGGGAATTTCTAGGGGAATGGGCATGTTTTAAATATTCGTTATTTAGAACTCGATTAAAATCCAGTTTTGCTGACAGTTCGTTAGACATTGTAAGATGTATAATGGGTAAACGAAGTTGCCCTAGAATTGATCTATTATTGAACCCCAGCATGGAATGTCTGAGAACAACAACAACACCAAATTACAGCGTTGACAACGAGCTGACAACACGTCCACAAAACGCTTTGCTCAATCCCCGTCTTTGCCTAAACAAGCAATAAAATTTCCGACAGCCTCTATTAAAACACTCGACGCCAAATGCTTGGCACTAATTGTCTCTGAAAGAAACGTTTCCCAAAATATGCGTTGTTGGTATTCCTCCTTCTCCTGCTGCGTCTCTAGCTTCTGATTGAGCTGCTCGTAAATTTCCAAGTTCCTCACTCCCGTTTCTCTCTGCCGCGAGTATTGAGAGCAGTGGTAGTCCATAAAAATAGGAATTGTTATGGGGAAAGCGCTGTGCCATGTCAGGGGCTCTGCCATGACTCTGCTATGGCCACAACGCCATCAATAAGTTATTTTAATTTTCATTTATTTATTTTGACATTAAGACCAGCCGGCAATTAAATGTCAACACGCACAATTCCAGCTCGAGCTTCGGGATATGCGATCTGTTGTTTAGAATCTGGAGGTGGCGGCCTCCGATACTCCAAAATGTTTTTAGTTTTCATCGTTCTACACAATTAATTTCGTTGCGTGTTGCGTTGTTGTTCTCGTTTCCTGTGGGATCAGGGGAGGAATTCGAATGGGAATGGAAATGGGATAACATCACTTAGAGCAAACAAACAAAAACCTAATGTTCGGATACGTATCGTAAAAAGATCGCCGCGAGCGTGAGGCGAGAATTGATTAATTTGTTAGTTATTCTATAGAACAGCTGATGGGATATGTCAGACATGAAGAGGGGAGCAGGGACGGGAATGGGGAGTCAGCTACTGAGTTATTTGTCTTGGCTGTTGTGGCAGCTGTTTCTGTTTATTTTCTCTATGGATTTCCGCTCTAATATTCTATTCTCATGTCGTTGCCCAGGCAACGGATCGCAATACTTAAGAGACTGCGATTTGCCTAAGATAGTCTTGATTCTAAATAATCCTCTGATTTAACCAATTGGCAGGTGCTATCCGTTCCTTGATGCATCGTGATTATGTTAATAGCCTGTAAATTGTCTCTTGACTGACTTTTCAAAAAGCTCTTTAAATCATAACCAGCTTTTGGGACAACAATTTACACATTCAAATACAAATTGTGAATGCCAAATAATTGTATAGGCATTTGCATTTGCATAACTAATCATTTAATTATCGGCAAAAATCATATATAATTTAAACAACTCTCTGCATTTACTTCTCTTTTTCCTTCTCTCCCTCTCTCTATCCATCTTTCACTTCCCTGTTGCATTATGATGGATGTCAAATAAACAATTTTAATTCATTTGCCTCGTCAATGTAAATAGCAGCAGAACGTGCATAAATAAATGCAACTGTTTTTGTTATTTTGTTATTTTCGGCAATTGAATTAAATGTTATTTCACTTGCTGTATAAACAAGCAAATATTCCCACAATTATTCCCATGTTTAGTTAGGCCAACGCATAACTTCAAGCTAAGGCAAATAAATGTATAGAGAAATATACAGTTGTATATGTCGTATGCAACTTATAAAGACTTAGCTAGAATTGGGTCCTAAACCAAATAGGAGAATTGCAAGAAATTTCGGCTTACAAGAGTCAGTTCTTAAGAACAATTGTGGGTTGATAAGTT
The DNA here is from genome assembly GCA_037043405.1 of Drosophila subquinaria. Taxonomy (NCBI): domain Eukaryota; kingdom Metazoa; phylum Arthropoda; class Insecta; order Diptera; family Drosophilidae; genus Drosophila; species Drosophila subquinaria. Next base: position 126,256 of record JBAMBL010001685.1, read on the forward strand.
ATTGACTTAATTGTTATTAGCCCAACGTAATATTTGGATCTAATCTTCTTCTAGAGCTATTCGCTTTATCTGGTGGTCCTCTTACGTCTTTTTGCTATTTAAATAACAGAATTGGTCACGGTGATCAAAATATCATTTGAGTAAATTCTTATTTAACCGAGTTCTTTTTTAAATTTAGACTTGATTACCTTTCATTTGACTAACTACACTATTAATATGAAACAAAATTATAATTTAACTAAAAATGTGATGTTTTCTTACCTTTATCAATGTCTTATCAGCCCACTACTTTTTTTTTCTATATTTCATGTTCTTGTAGTTATAGTAAGTAGCAGCTTTGTTCAACATTCAATGAGAAACTTTCTTTTGTTCCGTCACAAGCACCTTGGCGCCTCAAAGCGTAAACAGAACTATTTTTGAAAAATCAACAAGAAACAAACACGCATGCGGAAGTTTTAGTCTTAGCTTTAGTTATAGATTGGCTGTAATTAAAATTGGTTTATAAATGATGTGAAATAACAAGCTGGAACTAAGAACATCTGCATCATGGTCTGGACTAAGTATCTAGTATCTAACTAAGTATCTAATGGAAGCCTTAAAGCACTGTTTCAGTCACAAGTTTAACAAGTGTAATTAACAAGCAGTAAAATCGCATTAGGCAATTTCGAACAACTGAACAATGCAATGCTTCTAAGAAGCGATTACAGTAAACTGTTCGCACTCGACTACTTGCAACAGCAACTGCCACTAATCCCAAAGTGTTGCACACATGTATCACACATGTGTATCGCCTCGCATCTTAAAGTATCTCTCAGTGCGTATCTCTCAGGCAATTCAATTAAAATGCCAAGTCAAATGCTCGCATTGAATATACGATTGATACTGACAGGATGGGGCATCTCTTTGTTTGCCTCCTTGTGTTGCAACATGTTTTTGGATGGCAAATTAATGTTGCAAAATGTCTACAAACTCCAAGCCCATATTAACGAACTCATCGCCTACACACGATGGTTTAAGGAAAGAGTTAGGGTTCGGGTCGTGGGTCGTTGTTATGGTCAGACATTTGCATGATTTTTACTCCTTTTGGGCGAAGTTGAGTGAGTAAATTTGTATGCCAATTACTTAGGCAGCAAACAGAACTGCCAATCGACCCAAAGCGACAAGACAAGTGACCGAACGAACGACCCGAAGTAAACGATGCTCCAATATTCTGCTCCTCTCCTTTAACTTCTCGTTTTCCCTCTTGTTGTTGTTGTTGTTGTTGGTGCTACTTGGCAAAGGGTCAGAGTCATTAACATGCTGTTGTCGTCTATCTGTTCGGGGCAGCATTTAGGGGCAACATCTGCACCTTTCTGTGTGACACTCTGACGCCGCAGGGCCAAACCAGAGAGACACCAGAGGGTGGAGAAGGAACGAAGGGGCGACAGCTTTGACACCAAAAGCCAGCCGCATTGTGACACGCCCATTTCGACGACTGAGGCTGGCAGGCAGTCGACAGCTGAGAGTTGAGAGAGAACATGTTAGTGTCCTAGCTAGCAGCATGATAGAGTCCCGACAAGGCAAGGACACACATGGAAGGACGATGGCAATGCCAAAAGTCGGCAAAACAGCCAAATTTAATACGGCATAAAATAGAATTTTCAAAATCGCTGTTTACTTATGGAAATTTCTGAATGTTCCCTGTCGAATGCTGCCTTCAGTCTTCTCTCTCCCCTCCTCTCTCTCTCTCCCCTCCTCTCTCCTTTCTCTCTCTCTCTATCTACTTCGACAACAACAACAAGTGCAGACACTTTTCTAAAAGTTTTCATTTTGTGGCTTGGAGTTTTTGTCAGTTTTATGCACACACGCACGCCCCCAGGCCATGCCCCCTGACCATGTCCTTTTTGCACTTGGAGTTCGTTTCACTTAACCTTTTTTTTTGTATTTTGTGTTTGTGGTAGCTTCAATTGGAGCACCCTGTTTGCCCTCAACGAATATGTCCTCTTCGATGGACGGCCAAAAAGTTTGCACTGTTTGAACTTTGGTTACTTTCGTGTTGAAGTTTTCAGTTCCAAAGTTTTCAAGAATTGTCTGTTTGTGTCTGTATGTTTGATTGTGTATGTTTAGACTTTACGGAATTTTGGTCAAGCAAACTAATTTGTGAGCAGTTGATCAGCTTACCAAGTGGAAAGTTGAAGTATTTGCCTTGAATTCATTTGTAACTTGTCGCCTTCTACTTTGAATCAATTATGATTCAAAAGGGGTTCATTAACCGCAAGACAGATAATTTGAGATGTTGAAATATGGATATCTTATCAAATAGAATCTAAGTGCATATTTTTAAAGCATTAAATATTGATCTTTATTAAAATAAGATAAGTAAAGTTCGTAATAAATATATGGACTGTTCTTAAGGTTCTTTGAAATTAAGCTGAGAACAAATCAAATATCGTATAATTGGATTTGATTTTAACCATCGCCAATAAAAACATCGTATAATCGATTCCTCGAAAAACTAAACAGATTCATATAATTTTTACGAAAAATGTTCAAGAATTTAAAAAAAATAGCATATGATTTTGAAGGCAAGTCTTGTCTTTTTTTACGGAAATTATTTATGTGCAATTTTTGGAACTCATTAAAAGAAATCAAATCAAGAATTGTAGTAAATTACAAAGAAACAGATTTTTGAAGATCAGTGATTGATTTCACACGAAAAATCGCCATAAAAAACTTCGAATCAATTAGTTGAAATTTGCTCTCGCAATCATGGATACAAATAATTTTAAAGGGCTAAGCAACTCAAATAAAGTTTCTGAGCCGAAACTCGAACTAAAACCTTCAATCCATAATCTCAATAAGCCTTTCACAATCTTTTGAACAATTTTAATTTAAAATCCCTATCTGGAAGAAGGGGAAAGTGGTTAGCTTGAGAATTGGAATTATCATAATAAGTAGAGTATTAAACCTTAATTGAAAAATCATTGCGTAATACTTACAACGGTAATATATGTATGTAGAAGAATGGGAGGAAACATCTGGGAATACCTTCTGTATAAAAAGTACCGGGAAATTGACATTAAAATTTGCCTCGAAAGAGGTTTCGGTAAATTTTTTTTTTTGTAGGTTGGCACAACCTTTTTTAATTACCAACCGGAGTTTAGGCTCGATCTGTCAACTAGTTTGTTTATGGCAGCTGTCCAAACAAGTCTACCTCAGTGCTGCTCTGCGAATTTTACCATGGAAACAATACTCGAACAGAGATTGTGCCTCAAATTTTGTGTCTTATCGTGTGCCGATGCCCTGAAAATTTTGAAAAAAACCTATGGTGACTCAACCATGTCTAAAACTAGGGCATACGAGTGGTTTAGTGCATTTAAAGAGGGGCGTGAAGTAGTCGAAGATTTGCCTCGCTCCGGCCGGCCATCCACGTCTACCACCGACGATAACATCGAAAAAAGCCAACATTTAGTGCTGAAAAATCGTCGTTTCAGTATGAGAGAGCTGGCCCGTGAAGTGAACATTGATAAAATGACCTTTCATGGCATTATAATCAATATTTTGGCATGAACCGTGTCGCCGCTCGAATGGTCCCGAAAGATCTGAATTTGTTTCAAAAAGAGTATCGCAAACCGGTGGCCGAAGACATGATTTCGCGTGGCCCAGACTTCTTGAATTGCATCATAACTGGTGATGAGACATGGGTCTATGAGTTCGACAGCGTTACAAGCCAGCAATCGAGCGAATGGCGCATGGAAAACGAGCCAAATCCCAAAAACGGAATTCGCAGCGCGTCCCAAAGGCCTTACCAGAATCGGATTACCAGAAGTGCATGGAAGATTGGTTTCGCCGTTTTCACATGTGCATTGCAAACAATAAGGATTACTTTGAAGGCGACAAAATATATTTTGATAAATAAATAAAAAATTCTGTGTTTTTTTTAACAATTCCCGGTACTTTTTATACAGAAGGTACGCTCAAAAAGGATAAGAATGACGTCCTGTCGAGAGTAGCTGCAACACTCAGTTACTGCAAGGCGTCATTTTGCGCAACTGTACAAACAGTTGCACAAATAATAAAGGACGCTCTCCACAGTTGAGAATGGGAGGTCCTTCTTGGGAGCTCCTGGAAGTGGAGTCTGCAGGGGGTGTGGGGAACTGTTTGCTTGAGGAGGGCACTTTTAAGAGCGAAAAACACATTTTTGCACTTTTATAGCGCAACATCTTTTGTAAGCGCAACGTCCACTCCTCCCTCTCCTCCATTTGTATCACAGACCAAACAAAGTCCCCACAGCCACAAGACCCTTACACACACACACACACACACACACACTAACACACACAAAAGGCAGACAGTCGTCCTGCTGCTGTTCTGACGGTGCCAATGGCGGCTGCCTTTAATAAACCCACTTTATTGTTTAGAGCCCAAATAAAATAATCCCCTTAAATGATGCCTTCGTATAATAGACGCCTGCTGCTTATTTTACTGCCGCTGCCACAGTCACTGGTTCTGCCTCTGCCACTGCCGTCTTCTCCTTGTTTGTGCTTGGGCGTCGTCCTTGCCAATTCGTGCCGAGTTTCTGCTTTGTTGCGTTCTTGAAACATTGGGTCGAAAGTACATTTTAATTTGCTGAAATTTCAACGTTTTTTTGTAAGCAAAAAGATACAAGAGGAATGCGTAAGCTTCATATTGAAAATAAATAACAAAAAATCCTCTAATATTTAATAAATATTCTGAAAGCAACTTCAAGCTAAAATTAACAAAAAAAAAAAATCAGCATTCTTAGGGGAAGTAAACACGTCTTGCAAAAATTGGATCTCTATATATAGAGACTATATCCAAAATTGACTGTACATGTTGCAAATGTTGAAATCAACAAACACATCTCTGGGTTTGGAAATTGGATCCAAATACAAAAAATACTTATAGTCGAATATACACGGCATAAGAGTGAATTTTCAAATGGTTTTCATTTGCCGATAACCACAGTTGCTTAGATGCACAGACGAGGGTCTGAAACAGAAACCGAGACTGAGTGTGAGTCCGGGTCCGAGTCCGGGTCTGTGTCCTGGCTGAGCCCAGGCGTTTGCGTTAGCGTCACTAATGATGATGATTTTGTGGTAAAACGTTGTGTTTGTGCTAATCGGGACAATATTATGCGGCAGTAAAAAGTAAATGACTCAAGACAAGACAAGCCACGGCACAGCAAGGCACGGCAGGAGAAGAAAAGAAGGGAAAGGGATGGGAAAGTAGGCGGGGTAAATAGGAACAAAGCGCAGATACAGGAACGAGTCACAGAGAGAGAGAGAGAAATGAAACCAAGCAAAACAGGGAAGATGGTAGACGGAGATGGAGAAAAACACACGGCAGCTGGCAATGAATGGTGAAAGCGAAAGAGAAGAGAAGCGAAGCCAAGGCGAAATAGAAACAGAAACGCCTTTCACTGGCAAAAGATAAAGAGCAGCGACAACAAAGGCGACTGCGCTAAGCTAAAAGAAAGAAAAGGCAGCCCGAGCTAAAGCCGTGACAGTAGCCGGGGACAGAAAAAGAGACACAGCCAGGAGATGGAGATGGAAACAGAGACTGAGCTGAAGCAGAGTCAGAGCCACAACGTGACGATGGCAAAGGATGAACTGTCATGGCAAAGGAGGAGGGTGCAGGCTCAAAGGACGACAACCCACGAGGGTCGCCTCGCCAAGCACTCATCCTGTTCCCATTCCCATTTCCATTCTCAACTCGAGTCAACTCGACTCGTCTCGTCTCGTCTCGCTGACTGCTTGGCTGACTAATGCGAAAAATACGTAATTGCGCATAAATACGGGATTAACAAAGTGCTTGTCGTTCTTCTTGTCGGCTTTTGTTGTTTTTGTTGGGTTTGTTGTTGTTGGCTTCCCTTGGACTGGACTTGGCTTTTGGATTTGCAACAAAATTAGGCATTACAATGTGCATACAAAAGACGGCATCAGATTGTTTGTGTGTGTGTGTGTGGTCATAAAAGAACAACCAATTCGATGCCAGAAATCCTGTGAAACATTTGCAGGGATTTGTTGAATTAGTTGGGCACAAATTCAGTCTTGTACTATGGCGATGCATCACGAATTGCCGATACCCTTCTTAAAAATCAGCCAGATTCTGCTTGAGACTGTCCTCCATTGTTAATTAATTGGTGTGGTAAATGTCCCTATTTAAGTAATTAATACACTTACTCTGATGAAGACTAATCCAATGCTAATCATTAAGATAAAATAATCAAATTCCATACTAATTGCATTTGCAAAATTTCTTATCATTTCAGGTGAGCTAACGATAAATTTAAATGCAATTGTATTGAATGGTACACTAACCAATGGCAGCTACTGTAAGTATTATCTATTAAAAAGTCAGCCGATGATGATGAATTTGAAATAGTGAATTTAGGTAACTTTAATAGCTCCTTTCTCGACTTGAATCGAAAGAAAATACTGTGAAGACAACAGACATAAGCAAAGCGAATAAACAACGAAGAGTAAAAGCACAAAACAATTCAAGTAATGTTATAGTAAAGCATAGCTGAAGGCGTCTGTGACTTATCCAGATACTCAAACTCCAACACTGCATGTGCTGGATACAAATGCGATAGGCGGCTACAGATACAGATACTTACGACATGGCTGCAGACAAGTGAGTTGCGTTAAGGACTCAAGTGTTGCATCATGAGCGAGACTCGACTCCCAGCTGAGAAGGACACATGCACAAGTCACAGCTTTTGGCAAACACACACCTCGCACATGATGTCACAGTTGAAGTTGAAGACCAAGTAGAGTCTCTTGCTTACAATCGCATATGCCACCCTTCTGAGCACATCCTGCTGTTGCATGAAACCTCGTCAATGTCCTCGACCTATGGATGTTTGAGTTGTATTTTGGTAATCTAAGATAACATAGCCAATCAACCCGGTTTAAAGATAGTGTATGCTAGAAGCAAATAATTTCATATCTTCAGGAATTCACTCCCCATCTTCATTTGAAGGTCCTCTAGATATAGAAAGAGTTCCCTCCGTCGAATAGGTTGCCAAATCAGGATCGGGATGTGAATGCTCATACCTCGAGAGCTCAGCTTCAACTTCGCTTCTAACTTTTATGCTGTAGTCAAGGACTCATTTGTATGGCCCTGTCTGGAATTTCATTTATGCTCGCCATGAATGCGTTTTGTACTTGGAATGCTATGGAAGTTGTGCATTTCTTAGCGCGCGTGCGGGGAATTCAGTGTGGAATTCCTGCATTCTGGACATGCCGCAGACATTGTCGAGCAATGGCAAACGAACACCGACCAACGAACAACGCACAACAAGGAACAGCAGGAATTTTGTGCTGTGCAAGATTATTTCTCACAGTGTCAGACAGGACCCTGAGAGTCCTTCGCCAGAATGCGACCGAAAGTATTTAAATTGTATTGCAAACATTTTGCTGCCTTCCATTTCTCCACGCCTTTATCTTCTTGCTCATGATGTTTATTCGCTACCTTCGAGATGAAAATAACTGCAATACTCTGGGTTTTCCAATTAATTAAAAGCATTCCGCATCTGGACTACATTTGGCTTCAACTGCAAACTAATTCTATGGTATTAATTTAATTGCCGAATAAATACTTGCCTTTTTACTATTTTGTTGCTTAGGAGCAAAACACGCGATTTTTAATTACCACTTCTGTGGCGCCTTTTGGGTCCTTTCTGGGCGGAATGTTTATAAAGTTTTCATCGAAATCGCATTAATTACCACTTGCAGCTGACAAACATTTGTTGTGCCACTCGCTTGGGAAATTTGCATTCTGGCACATTAATAATGCATTTGTACAAAGATTTGCATGTCCTTTGTGTATCCAAATACGTAGAATACTCGTTTAAATATCCCTACATATTTATTTTGTAAATCAGATCATGCCAATCAAATTGTTTTCAATCTACAAAACAAAAATAATTATACTTTCATTTCTAAATTATAAGGACAATTCACTTGGTTTACAAGTTCCTCTTTATTGCAAGCAGATCTATTTGTTTTTAAAATTTTGATGCGAGCACTACGAGGGCGGGCTGATAAGTAATCGGCCTTACCAAAAAAAAACATCTTAAACAACCCATAAATATTTTATTCGATTAGTGTTTTCTATCGGCTGATTGCTGAAAAAGTTTTAGGCGTTTTTCTCAACACTGGTAATTTTGGCGGGAGTTTTAGCATGGTCACTTTTGCATTGTCCCCAAAATGAGTAAAATAGAATATCGAGCTGTCATTAGATTTCTGTTTTTAAAAAAGAAATCCAACGATGAAATAAAAAATGAGTTAATCAAAGTTTATGGGGAATCAGCTCCATCGATTTCGACCATTAAATATTGGACTGCTGAGTATAGGCGCGGGCGGACAAGCATTTTTGACGAGGACCGTCCGGGACGTCCCAGAGAGGTGACAACCCCAGAAATGGTAGATAAAGTCCACGGAATGATATTGGATGATCGCCGAATAAAGCTGAGAGAGATTGCTAAGGCCCTAAACATTTCTCGTGAACGTGTTGGAAACGTCTTACACGAATATTTAAATATGAGTAAGCTTTCGTCAAGGTGGGTGCCGCGATTGCTCTCAGCGGAACACAAACGCAACCGCTTGGTCATTGCGAAGGAGAGTTTGGCATTGTTAAACGCAAATAAGAATGAATTTTTGCGTCGTTTTGTGACTGTCGACGAAACTTGGATACATCACCATACACCAGAAAGCAAGGAACAGTCAAAGCAGTGGATTTCAACCGGAGAAACGGCGCCGAAAAAGGCAAAGATTGGTTTGTCGGCCAACAAGGTAATGGCAACGGTTTTCTGGGATGCCCGAGGCGTAATTCATGTGGATTATCTAGAAAAAGGCAGAACAATTAATGGAGAATACTATTCTAACCTTTTGGGACAGTTCGATTCAGAACTAAAGGAAAAAAGGCCGCACATGGCGAAGAAAAAAGTTCTGTTTCACCAGGACAACGCTCCGGCTCACAAGAGCGTTGTTGCCATGATGAAATTGTGTGAACTACACTATGAAATTCTTCCACATCCCCCCTATTCTCCAGATTTAGCACCATGTGACTATTATCTATTTCCAAACTTAAAGAAATGGCTTGGTGGAAAGAAATTTCAGTCGAATGAACAGGTGATCTGTGAAACAAACGCCTATTTTGAGGACCTGGACCAGTCATATTTTATGGAAGGTATAAAAAAATTGGAGGACCGTTGGACTAAGTGCATACGTCTAAAAGGAGACTATGTTGAAAAATAAAAAAGAAAAATAAAAAAAAAACCGTGTTTTCTTTGGTAGGCCGACTATTTATCAGCCCACCCTCGTATATCATATAGCTGCCAAAGGGAACGCTAAGTCGAAAGTCAAGTCTTAGTACAAAAAACTTTGTTGTTGTTTGTTTTTGTGTCAGGAATTAGGATTGATTGACATTACAAACAGACTCGCAGTTTGGGAATTTTCTATTGTTTTATTGCCAAAAAAAAATCGACTTCTGAACCATAGGGCAGTGATTACTACTCCATAGAAAATACGGAATCTTCGACTGTAGCAACGCGAGCGAAACGATCAGGGGGCAGAGCCCACTAGTTTTGAATTATGACAGTCTTGCAGTTAAAGAGCGAAATCATGTACAGAAATTATTCTGAAAATGCGCTCGATATAAGCAAATAAATGCTGTGAAAATTCTGGACAGAACTGGTACCTCAACAATAACGGAGACGATTGGATACAAAATACCCTATGAATTTCGCTTTTCCACGTTGCTGACCACAATCAACTTGTCGGTTTATAGTCAACAGTTTGCAGCTGGCAGTGTGACCGGACACTGCATAATTTGTGAAATTTTAATTATAATTGCATTAAGTTTCTATTATTTTACGTACTTGTGTTCAGACCGAAACTCCATGTAGACACTTGTGTGTATGTGGCATGTGATATGCGATATGCGGTTGCCTCGTCTTGTGTGCTCCGTTGTACCCCATACCCCATATCAGGGATTGTCAGGTAACTGGATTGGCCCTTTGGTGCAATTGGAAGAATTAATGTATGAAATTATTATGCATATTTATTGTTGTTATTTTGTTAGTTTAACAGTTGCGTTTGCCAGCATCTAATATGCACATGAGTGAGTGTGAATGTGTGTGTGTGTGTGTGTGTGTGTATATGGCTGGCTGGCAATCATATTACAATCCCCACGCTGCTGCCATGTGAATTTTGGGTAATTTCAGTTAGTTAAATGAAGGCGTGAGTGCAGCCCATTCCCTCCCAGCAATCACTGAGGGAGGACAGTCCAAATTGATGGCGCCCCATTGCGAGGCTTTAGACAGGACTCTGTTTATATTTACCCCAACCCCATACACCCACTCCCTCACACACGCCCCTATGCCCCCTCGTTGTCGGGAATGGCATCTATTGGCCCGGTCAGCAGCTGAGGGCCTTGCTTTGGCCTTGTTGTTGTTGGCCCGTTCGATTGTAGTGCCATGTGGCCATGTGACCATGTTGACCGCAAGAGCCCAGCAATAATTAATGCATGAGCTGCAAACTAACCAGACTCTGGGCCTGGCCAAGTTGCTCACACAGAGATGGAGCAGGAGGAGACGGATGCGGATGCGGAGATGAAGACGTGTCCGGAGGGCACTTGGTTAGCCTGCTGCTGCTTCTCACTCAGAGGCCTAGGGACAATTGTGGTGACCTGGCCAAAACCATGACTCTATACAAAATGGCAGCTGTTGTCGACGTGGTCGCCACAGAGACGCTCTGCTCGATGCCGAAGCTGACGTCGACGTCGACGTCAACGCCGAAGTCGTAGCTTCAAATAATTGCATATGAAACCGCAGTCGCAGGCATTTTGAAGCAGTTGATGGTTCTCTCGCTGACTGCACTGCAGCAAGTGCCGCAGGACACTCGCCGACTCCAGTGCGATCACACACACACACACAATCATGGCAAATCAAACTCCATTTATAATTAATTTATATCCCCTCGTTAGGCTTCCCCTTTCAAGTTCGCAGTTAAACATGCAATTCCGCAGATTACAAGTAAATAAATATCTGAATATTCGAGAAGACTGAGATTACAGAATGGCAACATTCTTCCAAATAGATTTCAGTATAGACTGATCGATAGGGATAGCTTTAACTAAGAGAAGTGCATACTTTGGTAACTCACCTGGTTCATTAGATTAGGAAGTGTAAGCCGGTAGGGAATAATTGAAATGATTGCAGCGGATAGTTCAAAATGTATTTAGATTTTTTCTCAAAATGAGATGAAAAGTCAGTCCTCTTGTTTGTCTGTAGTTTTGTTTATCTGTTGTACTGTTTGTATTAGAGCAATGAGATAGCTGAAATATTTATATGTGAGCTTATTCCTTATAATAAATATAGAGTTTTTGAAATAGTCGGTAATTTAGCGGGAAATCGCTGAAACCTGCTAAAATTGTCACTTCCACAGTTTGCAAACCACTTGACTTTTTGAATTAGTCCAGAATTTTAGTTGCGACCCGTTATGCTAAAAATGTATTTATCATATACAGCGGTGGCCAAAAGTATTTTGGCACCCTTTAAAGTTAGTTCTAGCCAAATTGTGAGCTTACTTCATGTAAAGTTTGGTATCAATGGAAAGGTCTTTTGAATTCCTTTCGAATGATGTAGAACTTTCCTTAACCCATTGAGTACCCATTGAAATTTTCGAATATTTGTAAACGTCAACTTTTTCAACTTTTTTTCTCGATTTTTAAAAAAAAAGGTTTGGATGCAGAAAGTTTCTTTAAACAATTTAAATAGTAACTGCAAAAAATTTTTTTCAAAAATCTCTTCGCTAGTATTTTTTATAATTTTTTGAAAATGGCGAAAAAGGCACTTTTTGCATGAAAATTACGAAAAAGTGCCTTTTTCGCCATTTTCAAAAAATTATAAAAAATACTAGCAAATAGATTTTTGAAAATTTTTTTTTGCAGTTACTATTTAAATTGTTTAAAGAAACTTTCTGCATCAAAACATTTTTTTTAAAAAATCGAGAAAAAAGTTGAAAAAGTTGACGTTTACAAATATTCGAAAATTTCAATGGGTACTTAATGGGTTAAGGAAAGTACTACATCATTCAAAAGGAATTCAAAAGACCTTTCCATTGATACCAAACTTTCCATGAAGTAAGCTCACAATTTGGCTAGAACTAACTTTAAAGGGTGCCAAAATACTTTTGGCCACCGTTGTAGTAGGCTGATTTCTCTTGAAATGCATCAAGGGGCTCAGTATGTGCTGATGACCGATCCATCACGAGGAAAAGACCGAGTTGTGATTAAATTTACCTACAGATGCCCTCTTTTGCCTCGATGTTAATGGTGATCGCTGATCAGCCCCAATAAGTATGCTAAGATCCATTAAAATGATCTTTGTCTTCTAGTCTACAAATATTTCGAAATTGCTGAAATTTATGCAATAGTTCAATAACCAGATGGAAATGTATTGCAGAGGATTTCGTAGTCGAGAACTAGCTTGTACTGTATTTATGTTATCCTGCCAGCTTCTGAACATCCTTTGAATATTAGATCATCGTGGCCTGACACTCGATAATGTCCTGTTGCCCACTTGGCACTTGCAACAATCCATATGCCACATGCCACATACCGCATACTCTGACGGCAGTCGAACAATGCTGAACATGCCTGGCCTTACAATTTCGCAATTGATTTAATTGTGAATGTATTTATTAAATAAATTATTCATCCCTCGCTCGATTGCATTCCTTGTGAATGTGCTGTGGCTGACCTAAACATGCCCTGGCCACGCAGCAGGATCCCGGGCTATTGCAGGACCCGACAGACGCGGGGGCAGCGACGCCGTTTGCCACTGTAATTAGTTGTGGTGGAATAATCGCATGCAACCGGCGACTGCCACATCCTCATGCCACAAAGGAATTCGATGCTGGCAACTACTATTTAAATGTGTGCGGCGGGATGAACAAAATGGGGGAATGAAGAGATTGACAAAACGAGAGGACTGTGTGCATCCAGTCGGTCTATCGGTCTGTCAGTCTCTCTGTCTGGCGGTCAGACGATGGGTTGGCTCTCTGGTTGGTCGATGCTTGTATTTTGGCCATTTCGAGTGGTGACATTTTAATTTACTCGAGCGAGAAAACCAATTTTGCAGCATTGAACCAAATGCAAAATGTGACAAATGCCACACAGCAACAACAACAACAAGAACAACATTAACAACAATATGAACTGGACCTAATTTATTCAGCATTTATTTATTTGCAGTTATGATTTGTGTATTGTGTACTGTGGGCGGGTCGGGGCGGGGAGGGAGTAAGCTCATTTAATTGACTTTACCGAAATTGCATTTGCATCGGAAAATTAACCAGCAACAAAAACAACTACAATAAGCCAATAAACAATGCACATTATACGTCCGAAGGAAGAAGTAAAGATGAAGCATGGCAGAACAGGATAAAAGTCTCATAATCGAGTCAATATGGAGAATACAATAATGACAGAAATAAGCTAGTTCATGCGTATAAGATTTAATAGATTTACATGTATAAAGCTTTGAATTTATTGTCAGTATCCACATAATATGTGCCCAATTACATTTCGAATACACCTAATTTTCACCAATAAAAAGAAACCTTAATATTTAGTTGGAAGTTAGTTAGAAGAAAATATGGGCATGTCCACACAGTACGTTACCATCGTACAACAAAGTGTGTGACATGAAAAAATTAAAAATTCCTGAAAAAATTATTTATGTCTGTGTAACAATTCAGTGGGGCTGTATTAAGGGAAATAGATAAAAGTACATACAATATTTTCATCTATACTGAAACCAACTGACGAAAGAGTTGATAAATAATTTGATGTTCTGAATGCATTGAATGTTGCCTTTAAGAGTCGAGTCGAATTGTGTTGAATACATTCAAGTTGATTCAAGTCGGGCTGGGGCACTTTCCCGTTGCTGCTCTGATTAAATTCGGCAAATAACGCTGATGCCTGCAAATCGCCGCTCAATGCAAAAACAGAGCTGGTCTACAAGGCAGCTGAGTTAGTGAGGGGGTGGAATCGGGATGTGGCCGTTTCTGCCATGTTGAAGTACACAAAACCCATGCAAACAAACAGGCATTTCAGGGCAAACAAGAGTGTAGAGCAGAGCAGAAAACCAACAGGCCCCAGTTTCAGCCTCAATCCCCATTCACCCTCCCCTCCCCTCCCCCCTCTCTCTCTGCTCAGTTAGCAGTCGCTGCAGCAGATGGCAGCCAACTCCCAGGTCGAACCACACGCAGTTAGGCAAACGGGGCAAATACGTTGGAATCGGAGGCGCCTTTGTTTGGTTTTGTGAGTCCGGGCACGGACACGGACACGGATCGGGACTCAGCTCGCTTTTGCACTCGTTGGCATTTTATTGTTCTCGTCGTCGTTGTTGCTGTTGTTGTTGTTGTTATTGGTGTTGTTGTTGTTGTTGTTATTGGTGTTGTTGTTGTTGTTGCTGATGCAGTTTCGGGCATTATTTCGGTTTAGTTTGGTAAATACACATACCGAACAAGCCCCGTGCAGCATGTGCCTGCCCCTTGTGCCCCCGTCTAGAATTTGCCTATGCCAACGAATCCAGCAAGGAGCTTAGGCAACAACACTTGTGTTGGATGGCAACAACATCGGCAACTGGCAACTGCATACGCAATAAAGGGCAACAACAGCTATCGCAGTTGCAGTTGCAATTGCACAAGCATGAGGTACGCACATACAAATTCTTGAATGCATTTCGTGCATTTAATGAAAACTTCAACCATTTGTCGATTTGACTTTTGTCACTCGTAGAGTGGAACTCGCAACGAATTGCAAATACTCTGCAACAAAAGGAAAGACGTGATTCCGTAGTTGACATGACCAAAAGAGAACTTGCAAATTGTTGTTGACTCTTTAGCTGAGCTTATACTAGATGAATTCGATGCGCAGATATCGTAGGTGCCACCTGTGGTTACTCCGAATTATGATGACAATTAGATTGGGAATAACCTGACAGATGTCCAAGACGATGCCAATAGTGAAATCCAGCTGCCGAGTCGGACAAATACACAGCAAATGGTTTTAGTCCTTATTGTCGTTGTTGTCATCGTCGTTGCAAATTCCGTTCTGACACTGAGTACCTGCGCTGCAGCTACTGACCTGAAAGAGGCGGAGCAACGGGGCGTGGTTGTCATATCTGAAAGCAATTTGGTCGGAGTGAAACGAGAAACAAGAATCGATAAACTCGTTGGGCGTGCAATTTGTGCCGTGGGTGGAATCCCTCAAAAGAACAAACCACGTGGGTAGCACTGGTCAGTGGAGCACTGTGGGCAGCTTTCCCATTTTTCTGCCTTTAATAAATTTTTCACAATTGTGCAAAGTATCGAATTGTTAAAGTCAACCCATTAAGAACTCAAAGCTGTTATGTTATATGCCAAAAATATTTATACAGCAGTTGTCTCCACGGTTGCCACAATTGGCGTTTTTGCGCCAAAACTGGCTCTTTTTTTTCCTGTTGGCGCAATGGCACTTTTTCTTTCGATTTGGCTCTTTTTTTCATCAGTTCAGAATCAGTTAATTTGTATAGTTTTAGGTTGAAGTACATATTTATTTTGATTTAATAACATAATCACTGGATTAAGATGATAATGTAAAATACTTTGGAAACATGTGTTATTGCTTTAAGTGTTTGTGATGGAAATATTTATCATATAATTAAATGCAAAAATAACATGAGTTGCAAAGAAAAGTTTTGGCTCATTTTTAGTCAATTTGGCTCATTTTTTGTTTGTCTTTGGCTCAATCAGATATTATTAAGTGGCAACCGTGGTTGTCTCCTCAAATTTGTTATGAACATTGATAATTTATAATTGTGTTATATGCTATGTTATAGTAATGCTCGGTTGCTGCATTTGCCCGAATTTATTTATTGAATTTTTATTTTTTATTACTATTTTTTTTATTATTTTTTAAAAGTAGTCGACCTAATCTTTATCTATAACATAATATGCTGAATTAAGTTTGGATATCTTTAAGTCCTTGACTTACTAATTAGTCCCAAATCATGTTCAAAGTGCCCATTGTGCAGTGGGGAGAGGGGAGTGGGAACTGGACAGGTAGTTGGTGAGTGGACATGTCCGAAAATCAAGTTTCAGGCCGTCGCATTTGCATGTTGCTGTGTCCTGACGACCAAACTCCCTGCGCTGCTGTCGTTCCCGGAACCGTGACCAGGAACAGAACCGGGAACAAGACCAGTTGCAAATGCATCGAGGCGTATGCACAATTTTTGTTTATGCTCGCCCACCCCTCCCCCTTCTCCTCCGTCGTCGCAAATAGAGTGACATCAATCAGTTATTAGCATAGGAAATCCGCTTGCCCACAACTCTTCCTCGTTCTCTACCTGCTTGTATGTATGTGATGTCACAGATAAAAGGCTTGAAACGAGGTCGGAGTGCATAAGCCTTAGATAATACTGAACAGATTCGGATTTCTATTGAATACATCCAAAAACAAGTGGGAAAGGCTATAGTCGAGCTCCCGACTATAGGAAATTTAAAATATTTTATATTGCATGCTTTTAGGCACTTATATTGCTTAAAAGCTTTAATTAGCCATTACCACCTTTCTATTTGTCCGATCTTCTTACGATTTAGAAGGAGGATTTCCTAATAAGGAAAAATGGGTTAAAATTGTCATTTTTAGGATTTTCAAAATATTAAAAAAAATACTAGCAAAAATATTTTTGAAAAATTTCTTTTGCAGTTACTCCTAAAATTGTTTGAAGAATGTTTTTGCATCCCAACATTTTTTGGAAAAAATCGAGGAAAAAAGTTGAAAAAGTAGACCTTTTTTAAAATTCGAATATTTTAATGGGTACTTAATGGGTTAATGAAAGTTATACATCATTAAAACGGAATTTAGATGACCTTCCCAAATATAATTTTTAAATTTGAAGACTTGACTTACAATAGCTGTTATAGTAAAAGAAAGAGCACTACTATTTTTTTGACCGCAGCTGTATATACTTTATATGGTCGGAGATGCTTCCTTCTGTTACCTGTTACATACATTGCAACGAATACAATATCCCCTTTTACTTATTTTTTAAGTAACAAGTATAACTAGCGAGACCCCGACTATGAGATACCCATTACAGACTTTGAGTTGCTTAAAAACTTAATACCGACTTATGTATATACCGTTATGTTTATTCAATAAGTAAGCGATAATGTAGGATGATAGATATTAATTAAAGACAGTGTTCATGACCAAAATAAAAAAGTCTGTGTAATTATCTCTGAGATTTCGGCCATGGCTATATCGACTTGGCTGTTGATACCGATCAAGAAAATTTAACACTGTTTAACACAAGTAAAAGATGCGAAATAGATCGGAAACAATGCATACCTAAATGACGCTTCTGAGACTTTAGCTCACCAATTATTGGTACTCTCGTAACTTTAATTTAAACTTCAATACATGTATTGTAGTAGACAATGTACATATATCATAGTCTCTCAGGCGATAGAGTCCTGACCAATCGTCCTTGCTTGGTCTAATAATAATAACAAGAATTCCGTTAATGCTGCTATCATTGACTACGCTAAATTATCTGAAGATTATCGGTTCCAGGTTAAGTTTTGGTAAGAAAATCTTAGTTTTTTCCTTAGATATCAATTGAAAAAATTTAAAAATAAAATCTGAATTCTCCTGGTATTGTGGAGTGAGAACGACAGGTTGCAGTCGCCACTGCGGCATACCACAAACACTCACACACACACTCTCTCACATACTGTCACACATACTGTATACTTAAAATGATCTCACTTGGAGAAATAAAAGTAAATAATCGCTTCCATGTTTTGTGTTTTATTTTTGCAGTGCCCCCCAAGGCTGGACAGAAGCGACCGGCAACCAGCCCAGCTCCGCATATACCTGTGCCGCACCACCTGCAGACGCCGCCGAACTCTGGTGGTGTCCCAGGAGCCTCCGTTCCGAATAGCCCGGCGCCTCCGACGTCGAGCAATGCTCTGCTGAGCCACGCCCTGCCCTCGAACCACATTGGCGCCCAATCGCCGCAGCAGCAGCAGCAGCAACACCAGCAGCAGCAGCAGCAACACCAGCAGCAGCAGCAGCAGCAACATCAGGCCCATCAGCAGGCGGTTGCCGCGGCTGTCCAGCAACAGCTGGCAGGCGTGGGCGTAGGAGTGGGTGTGCCGCCTGGCGCCATCAATGCTGCCTCGGCGGGCAGTGCTCGGGGCTCGTTTGCGGCCGCTCTTCGCACGCTTGCCAAGCAGGCGGACATCAAGGAGGAGGACGACGCGGCCACTGGGGCCAGGGATCGCAACGTGCCGACATCGGGTGCTGGGCCAGCAGGCAATGCCGGATCCATGCCAGTGCCGCTCAACTCTGTGGCCGGACGCGGCGTTGTATCGTCCGGCGGCATCTCTGTCGAAGATCGTGCCGCTGCCGGCAACAAAAAGCGCTCGCCACCTTCACCCCAGCCCCCGGAGAAGATGGCGCGCCTCAGTCACACACCACAGGCGGCGGCATTGCAACCCGAGCTGCTCGCACGGAGCGGCTTTCAGCCCTACAGATCCGATGAGCGGCTCATGCATCCGGCGGGAGCATTCCCCTTGGAGGCGTACTCGCACTTTGCCGGACTGCCCGGCATTCCTCCAGCAGGTGAGCATCTAGAGAAAGGAATGATAGTTATAAAGATTTTATCTGATCTGATCTTATCTGATGGGAATTCTATCGCTAATTCGGTACTCTCTTTGCAGCATTTCTGAATCCGGCGGCGGGACTGCCATACTCGGATCCGTTGTACTTGGAGCATCGCTACCAGCTGTTCCGGGCTGCCGGCGGACATCACTCGCATCCGCACGCGGCGGCACTGTATCCGCAGATGGCATCGCCCTATTCGCATCTGTATTCGATGATGCCGGGTGCGGCGTTGGGCATCTCGCCGGCAATGCACGATCGCATCAAGCTGGAGGAGGAGCACCGGGCGCGGCTTGTGCGTGAGGAGGAGCGAGAGCGCGAGATGCAGCGCGAGAAGGAGCGCGAGCTGCGGGAGCAGCGGGAGAAAGAGCAGCGGGAGCGGGAGCGCGAACAGCGCGAGCGCGAGCAGCGGGAGAAGGAGCAGCGCGAGAAGGAACAAAAGGAGAAGGAGGCGCGCGAGCGCAAGATGCGCGAGGAGGAGCGTCAGGAGGCCGCCAGAGAGCGGGAGCGTCAGCAGCTGCTGAACGCGACACACCATTACTCCAATCAGCTGTATGCACCGCTGAACCGCACCCTGCTCGGCTCCATGATGCCACACATCAACCTGGGCCTGCGCGGTCCACCTGCCGGTCTCCATGGACTCGGCATGTCGCACTACCACGCGGCGGCGGCCAATGCGCAACGCCAGAGTCCAATGGGCCTGAATCTGGGCATGCCCGGGATGCCAGGACATGGACCCAGCAACCTGCAGCATCATCTGCAACAGGCGGCGATGGGCCTGGCCGCTCATCCAGGTGCCGCTGGTCTGACCCATCCGGGATTCTCAGCTGCCGCGGCACTGGGATTGGGTCCGCATCCGCACAGCCTCAATTTAAGCCATGCGCACCTCTCGCCGCACCATGCCGTGCACCAGCTGCCACCGCATTCTGTGGCCAGCTCATCGGCCGGTCCCAGTCCGGGCGTGACCAGCAGCACGGCAGCCACATCCTCGTCGCCGCACAGCAGCCTTAATCTGACGGTGGCCACCAGCAGCATGGCCCAGACGACGTCCACGCTCACGCCTAGCTCGCACATTCCGACCATGAGCCACTACTACCACCAGAACCACCTGGCGGCCATGCACGCGGCAGCGGCCGTCGCCAGCGGCCTCAATCCCGTCGCTGCCCATCAGCAGCCCATCAGTGCGCAGTCTGCGCACTCGACTTCGCCCAAGATTACGCCTCCTCTCGGCTCAGGCTCTAATGGAGGTGGAGGATCCCGTGCCGCGAGCAGTCCGCATGCCATGCGTCATCACATTGCGGCTGCCGTCGCAGCTGCCGCCCAGCAGCAGTCCGTGATGCTGGAGAAAAGCGGAGGCGGCGCCGCAGCGACGCCAGTTACACATGAGCCGACCACCCTCGATCTGACTGGTTCCAACTCGAACTCGAGCAACCAGGCACAGTCCATTGTGAGCAACAGCACATCGGCTGCCCACGAGCTAAATGGCATCGAGTCCAATGGACCCACGGATGCCAAGGAGACGGCCCCGCAGCAGGCGTCCGTCAAGGAAGATGTATTGCAGAGGGGTACGCCGCCTGTGGCCCTCGAGAAGAAGCCGGCAACGCCAATTGCAGGTGGCGGCCAAGAGAAGACTCTGCTGCCAGACAGCTCGCCGGAGAACTCGTCACACACGCGTCGGAGCACAAGTCCCCCCAACTCGGACAACAACAACAGCAGCAGCAATGCCAACAGCAACAGCAACAACAACAACAACAATTCAAATAGCGCAGCCACAGTTGGAGCTCCATCCGGTGTCGGAGTCGGAGCAGGTGCCACACAAGGTAATAGCAGTGATGGAGGAGCAGAGCTCTTTCCAAAGATTCTAGATGCATGCACATCGCCTGACAGCAAGGAAGAGATCGGGGATAAGTCGCCGGATCAGCAGGAGCAGTCACAGTCACAGTCTCAGTCACAGCGAGCTAAGCTTTCACCGGACACGGCATGCATCGTCTCTGGTGGCAACGCCGTCACATCCACTACAAGTGGCAGCAACTCCCCTCCTGTGGTCAGTAGCAGCACCAACAACAACAACAGCTCGACAATTGCAGCGACTTCTGCGACTGCTCCTTCGGTTGATGAGGTGACCACGAGTGCCACGCCCAATACAGAAACATCGAGATGATCCCAGACTTGACAGATGACAGGCACCTCGGTCAAATACACACAATCCTCCCCAGCTCGGATCGTAGTTAGTAATGCGAGTAATCGCAATCGTAATCGGAACTAGTTAACATCTACCTTCAACTTAGCCGTTAATCCAAATGCCTATTTATAAATGATTTATTATTAATTATTAAATATTAGTTATTCATTATATTAACGAGTATACAATAATTTGTAAAGTACTTGTATTGCATCATCCTCATCGTCTAGTTAGACACAAATGCATAATACATTATTTTATTATTACTCTATTTCAATTATTATTATTTTTACTATTATTATTTCTCCCCTTATTTAATTGTGAAGAGTTTACTCTAGCGATGCCTAAATAAATCATTTGTTTACAATTCAGTTTCTTTTTATTTTCTACACTTTTGAAAGAACAGACTGGTTCTTTAATTTAATCCGGTAACCATTGAAAGGAAGGAGGACATCTCAAACCGTGTTAAGTACATATGTATATGTATTTCTATTTTAGTACATATGCAAATCGAAACTGTTAACCACCAATATTTTGGAGAAGGTTCGCTGACTCGGGCCATTGGTTCAGTTATTAATATATTTGAATAATGTCGGCTTTTCCATATTTGTAGTTCCCTAGTCTATATATAAATATTAATACTAATAAGAGCGTTGAAGTCGAATGAGCCTAATTACCTTGCTATGTATGTATATAAGAGTGGGTACATTGTTTTCTCGACCAAGCGGTTGTCAAAATCGTAATCTACGTCGAGTTCTAAGAAGGTTTGCCAGGTTTTTGGCAAGGTTTTTGTATCAAGGCTGAATGGAATCTTACACAAGCCGAACCGGTAGAGATATTTACACCTCGAACCCGAACCCTCTCCGTCCTTATAAACGAAAGTTCTATAACAAAAATACGTTAATTTCAAGCTTATATCACTTCATAATTTTAGACTTCGACTAAAAAATCACAAAAAATGTAACTATCACACAAGTTTACAGCCAAAATGCAAAGTGAATCAAAGTATTATTTTCTTATGGACATTGGAACCCTAAGAACGAAAATGGCATTTAAAATTTTTTTATGGAAGCGCTTTCGAAATATTCAAATTTTTTCGAATTTTTGAGGTTTTCTCAACACTTTTGAGTATATTTCCATTTCTACTTATCCCATTTGGCCAGTCAAGCACTTAAGCACAATTTAAGGTAAGTTAAACCTCTTCAACTTTCTTTTATATAGTATTAAGATCGGTTCAGCAGTTCAGGTGCTAGCGATTTTAAAAAGTTTGAAAATGGGTTTATTTTTGTGATTTTTTTAGCTCGAAAGCTAACATATCGTCCTGAAAAAAATCAAAGGTGTAAAGCTGATACTGTTCCTAAAAAATAAGGTATTATTCATGCAAATCCTTTGAAAGATAGCAAAGTAATATATATTTCAGTGTTTTTAGATCAGCTATCGGCACGGCCCTATCTCGATCGCATAGGAAATTTTCGTGGCGACTGCGCTGCCGCTCACGTACGATCACGTATGCGTCGCTGCTGCGATTTCTTTCTGTTACGTCGCTGTTATTCCGCTGTTAGGCGAACAAAATTGCACACTAACGCAATGCAAACGCATGAATGTGTTGGTGCCGACCACTGTTTTAGATTGTCAGGTTTTTTTCTTTTTTTATGTTAACAGCTTTGTTAACAGCTATGTTAACTTGCCGACGCCCTTGCACATTACAAGTGCATTTGGTCGCCTTATGCGGATACCGCTACAATTAAGATTACTCACTTTTGCATTTCTTCGCCATCTGTCAATTGATTTGCATGAACAATACCTTATTTTCTTTGGAACAGTATCAACTTTAAGTTAAACTTTTGTATCGTATCTTTGTGGTTTTAATTTTTTCCAGGACGATATGTTAGCTTTCAAACTAAAAAAAACACTAATAACGCCCATTTTCGAACATTTTAAAATCGCTGGCACCTGAACTGCTGAACCGATCTTAATACTCTATAGAAAGAAGTTGAAGAGAATTAACTTACCTTTAATTTAAGTGCTTGACTGACCATATCGGAAATGTAGAAATGGAAATATAACTACTCAAAAGTGTTAGAGTAACCTCGAAAATTCGAAAAAAATTTATATTTCGAAAACGCTTCCATAAAAAAAAATTTAAATGATATTTTCATGTTTAGGAGGCCAAAATCCATAAAAAAGAAATACTTTGATTCACTTTGCAAAAAAAAGTTTTAATTTTGTAAACTAGTGTAAATAAATCATGATGTAAAGTTAGATTCTTGAAAAAATTAACAATTTTTAAATCCTGAGTTCCTTTGAAAATTTGCAAAAGGTTAACGCTTACTATCGGTTCAATCAAGTGTTAATTTTAGCTATGCATGTTGTGAGGTGTAAAAGTAGTTTTTCAAATTAATTCGATTTTAATTTCAAATTTTAATACCAATCCTCTTAAATAAATCTTAATTTTTGAAATTAAAGAATATTAAATATTTTATTTTATTAGCCGATATTGAATTAAACTGATCAGTTTAACAATCGGTCTAATACTCTGATTTAAACGATTATGAAGTTGATAAATAAATAAGATTAAACCATTTGGGTTTTTATTGATAAATGTATATTAAAGCTATGTATGTATTACATTGTGCAATTTCTTTACTATTTTCAGAAGACAATAAGACTTCAGTTGTGGCACTTGGTCGTAGCAATAGCGTTGAGGAGGCTACCGCCTTATGACATCAACTGTTCAACAATTCGAACAACTAACTAATGAAAAACTTCGGCGACATTGGGATGTATCTGCTGTCGGAGCGTGCTTTGCATCTGCAGCGCAAGCGGATGCTCGATGAGTTTCTAAAGCTTTAGGGCTCCGTTCCCACTCTGCCCTCGCCGGGCCTATGAAGAGAATGACGCCTAAACAGCTGATATACGCAGAATTGGCAATTGGCAATTGGCATCAACAATCGCCGTTTATAAATAAGTATTAAAAAATGAACACTATGTAAATCCTCTTAGTAGATATCAAAATACAGATAACAGATACAGATAACAGATAATTATTTGTTCTCGGTGTTACAATCTAAAGTTGAATTCAAACTCAAATAAATGGAATACTCGTACAATTTTGAACTCGTGTAAAAGTCAACTAAAATTGCATAAAATGTAAAGTGAATATTGTAAAATAAAATACATATAAATATTGTGAGATACTCAAATTGATTCAAAAGTACCCGTGTTTAGATTCAACTATATAATTTAAAGGAAAACAAACAAAGTCTCAAAAATCGCACTCTAAAAACAGCCCATGCGATTAAATGATACTGATATTTAGTTGTAAGCATTAAGATTAATTAAAAAAAAGTTCATAAGGAAATTTATACATGTATATAAACATAAACAAAGAAATTGATAATTTAATACTGAATAGTTATATTTAATTCTTAACTTGCTAATAATTGTGATTTGGAGAGTACGAACAAAAACGAAAATGAGAAAAGATGATTAGATAAGGATGTAAAATGGATGTTTTATGTAAATGTAACTCGGTAAAATGGAACTGACTTTTAGGTAAAAAAAACAAAATTTAAATCAAAATGGCAAAATCTAGAGGGGATTAGCTAAATCGAAAGGGAAAGGCATAAAAGGCTTAAATTATTTTTCGAAATTGTCGAATTTTTTACTTAACGACGTGAACAACTTTTTGGCCCTTAGAAACGAGTGTTTTTAGGTATTTTCATTTTTTATACAAAGATTTAAAAACTTAGTGCTAGCATTTTCAATTGCAACAACAGCAAAACCAAGAAATTAAATAAATAAATGCAAAATACAAAAATAAAAAATACAAAAGAAAGCAGAGTACTATGCGGTCATCGTTTGGGAAACAAAGCTCATTGACATTACAATTGATGTTTAAAATTGATACAATCGATAAATCCGATCTGTACATATGGATAAGTAGCTAATACCACATACATAGCTCAACCAGACTTTAAAACCCATTGGGAAGATGTACACTAGTCGGCATATTTATTTTGACAACATTTAAATTTAAATCTACTCGTTATTTGAACCTACTTCATGTACATTTTGGCATCAATGGAAAGGTCATTTCAATTCCGTTTGAATGATACAAAACTTTCCTTAACCCATTAAGTACCCATTGAAAATTTTGAATTTAAAAAAACGTCAATCTTAAAACTTTTTTCCTCGATTTTTTTCAAAAAGTTTTTTGATGCAAAAAAATTCTTTAAACAATTCTAATAGTGACTGCAAAAACAATTTTTCAAAAATCTCTTCGCTAGTATTTTTAATAATTTTTTGAAAACTGCAAAAATTACACTTTTTGTATGAAAAGTAGGAAAAAGGGGTTAAAATAGTCATATTTTGCAGTTTTCAAAAAATTATTAAAAATACTAGCGAAGAGATTTTTGAAAAATTTGCAGTCACTATTAGAATTGTTTAAAGAATTTTTTTGCATCAAAAAACTTTTTGAAAAAAATCGAGGAAAAAAGTTTTAAAATTGACGTTTTTTTAATTTCAAAATTTTCAATGGGTACTGTTGTGTCGTACCTGTGGTTTATATATTAATCGGGCTCGAATGACCAAATTTGATCGTGTCCTCAAGAATGTCAAATATTCAACGTTGTGTGTAAACGACCCTTGCATATGTCAATGCTTGGCTTGTCGTTCCACAGGCTCTCCGTTGTAATGAAACACACTTGTTTAAATTAAAATATAAACTTTATTTTAGCGTGGATGCGCTCAGTAACTCAGCTTCTTCAATTCTTATTTCATCATCTTTCTTTAGCGGTCAGACTCAAAGTGTACGGTACATTTCGGTGCTGCCAACTCAATTATAACTTAAAAATACCAAATTATTTATGTAATCAAAACTGCCAACTTGGCTTACAATTTGTATCGATATTTATCGAGATAGCTTAAAATTAAATATAAATCAAAATTCAATAAATTCGCAACATTCTCCTCCCAAAGTATTGTGGTCATACAAAACAATACTTTTTTTACATTACATTTCATTCTTAGGGAGTACATCTAGTTTAATTAACTTAATGACTGGTCTTTTATAAATTCCATTCTTTGTCTTAACATCTACAATTCTTACTCGACCGTCTCGTGATGGATATGTTTTTATTATTTTGCCCATTGGCCAAGTATTTCTTGGTAAATTCGAATCTGTTATAATAACAATATCGCCTTCAACAATTTTAATTGAATCTTTTGTCCACTTTCGACTGCATAACAAAAACTGACGGTATTCCTTTTTCCACTTTTGCCAAAACAAATCTGCTATCTTCTGAGATGCCTTCCACATGTTTAGCAGTTTTAAATCAATATCAGTGGCGTCTGAGTAAAATGAGTCTCTATAGTTAGGTCCTATCAAAATGCTATTGGGAGTCAATGGTTCTACTTCAGCTAAATCAGAGGGTACATATAAAAGTGGTCTACTATTAATCATAAATTCTATTTCACAGAATATGGTTTTTAGTACATATTCTTTTGGATATCTTTCTGTTAACAGATACATCATGTATTTTTTAACAGATTGAATCAGTCGCTCCCATGCTCCTCCCATGTGTGGGGATAAAGGCGGATTAAAAAACCATGTACATTTCTTAGTCGTCATGAATTGAATTATTTCGTCTTCCGGCCAACTTGCTATGATTTCTTTTATATTTTTACTAGCTTTCTTAAAATTAGTGCCATTGTCTGAATATAGTTCTGTTGGAAATCCTCGTCGACATCCAAACTGTCGAAAAACATTCATAAATGCGTTGCACGAAAGATCCTCAGCTATTTCAAGATGTACAGCACGAGTTGCCATACAAGTAAAAAGAACACCGTATCTTTTTACGTGACTGCGATTAACCAATATTTCTATTGGGCCAAAATAGTCGACTCCTGTCTTTAAAAATGGTCTTTCTGTTGGTTGGACACGACATGACGGTAATTGACCCATTAAGGGAACAAGTGGTTTTGCTCTCTTATTTTTGCAAAACTGGCACTCTCTGACTATTTTCTTAACTACATTTCGACATTTTATTATCCAATACTTTTGTCGTAAATTGGCTATAACAGTTTCTATTCCCATATGGCAATTCTTCACATGATAATAAGAAACTAACAGCTCTGTAATTGGATGTCCTTTGCTCAAAATGATTGGATTCTTTGAATCAAAATCAAAATTTGTTTCCTCAATATGGTTCAATCGTCCTCGTAGTCTCAACAATCCATCATCTGTCATAATAATTGGAAGTGACTTTAAAGTGCTTGAATTATCGATGGCTTTTGACTTAATAAAACAGTCAATTTCATTCTGGTAAGAATCTAGCTGTACCTTTTTGTATATCAAGTGTTCTGCTCTGTTTATGTCTTTGGCTGTCAATTCATGTTGAGATTGTATGTCCTGTGTCTTCATAAGTTTATCAATGTATTTTAATACCCAGGCTGTGGTGCGTACAAATCGCATCCAATTCGAAAATCTTGACACATCTGGTATTACAATCAAATTTTCTATTTCTGTCACTATGTTTACGTACTCCTGTTCTATTCCTGTATTGTCCGTCTGATAATCATCATTTAACTTTCCCTTAGGCCATCCCGAAGTTGACTCGTACAAAAACGATGGGCCTTTTAGCCAAATGTCATTGGTGGAAAGATCAAATTTTAAAATTTTTGTTGCCTGGTCGGCTGGATTTAATTTAGTAGGAACATATTTCCAATCGGACACATTTGTTAATTGTTGGATTTCACCCAGTCTTTGTGCTACAAACATTTTGAAACGCTTGCTGCTGGATTTAAGCCAATGTAAGATTATTTCAGAATCAGTCCACATAAATGTTTTGTTTATCTTGACATTTAGGATTTCTTTGACGGCTTTGCTTAATCTGGCTCCTAGCAACGCTCCCTGTAGCTCTAATCTGGGAATCGACATTGGCTTTAATGGAGCTACTTTTGATTTTGCCATTATCAGTGAACATTCAACACTATACGAGTCGCTGAATCGCAAGTAAGCACAAGCAGCATACGCACTTTTTGATGCGTCGCAGAATATATGCAATTGAATGTCACATTTATCTATTGGAAGAGTCGTCATTTGTCTTGGCACTTTGAATTCATTTATTTTTGTAATATTATTACACAAACTTTTCCAAATTGCATAGTTTTCGTCAATGATTAAGTCGTCCCAGCCTATTCCGCTGTCCCAAATTGCTTGTAATAGGATTTTGTTTGCGATTAACAAATTTGAAAGGAATCCTAATGGGTCAAAGATTGACATTGTTATTCTAAGAACTTCACGCTTAGTTGGTCGTTTCGTTAAATTCAAAATGTCAAAATGTACTTTCTTGAATTTCAAATTGTATCCAAAGATATCTTGTTTGAAATCCCACATCATACCTAGGATGCGTTCTTCCGTTATATTTTTTATTTGTTTAATGTCTGTCTGTGTATTTTCCAAATCAAGTTGTGTCAAAACGTCTTTTGAATTTGATACCCAGTTACACATATGGAACCCAGCTTGTTCATGTACATATTTCACCTGGTTGATCAAATTCACTGCACTAGTTACGTCTTCCGCTCCTCCCAAGTAGTCATCCATGTAATGATTTTTGATAATATCATTACAGGCTTTTGGAAATTTGTCTTTGAAATCAAGTGCATTGCGATTTCTTGTCTGCTGAGCAATGCTTGGACTGCACTTGGCACCAAAAAATAACACTTGGATTTCATAAATGTCTGGCTTAGATTGTCGATTCGTTCCTCGCCAGAGGATTCTTTGTGCGTGTCGGTCTTCGTCGCGTATTTGTATTTGGAGGAACATCTCTCTTATGTCACCAACAAACGCTATCTTGTGTTCTCGAAAATTCATTAACACGGACACCAGTTGATTATATAAATCTGGTCCTGTTAAAAGGAAATCATTTAAGGAAAATCCATGAGATTTTGACGCGGCATCAAATACTATTCTGAGCTTATCCGGTTTGTTGCTATTAACTACACCAAAGTGTGGAAGATAATAGGTCAAAGGGGTTTCTATCACTGCCTGATTTGTGTCTAGCTTTTTTATATATCCCTTAGATATATAAGAATCTATCATGTCTTGGTATTTTTGTCCATATTTGGGGTCTTTGTCAATTTTTCGTTCTAAATGTATCAATCTATTATAGGCATTATTATAACTTTCAGGTAGTTTTACATTTTTATTTTTCCAAAAAAGTCCACACTCAAATTTATTTCCTTTTCTTTTTAAAGTTTCATCTATTATTTCCATACATTTTTTATCGTCAAGTGAAATCGGATTGTCATTAGCAGTTGTCAATTCATTTTCTAAATTCCAGTACGATTTGACTAAATCTTGCAATGAATCTAAGTCGTCCTTGTCATTTTGTTCATCGCTACAATTTTGTATATGGAATGTATAATCTGATTTCGAGTTTGTATTAGAATCCATTATTCCATGAATCACCCAACCTAACGATGTCTTACTTGCAACTGGACCTTTATATGATTCATACTTAAGTTTTCGTGTTATAATTACTGACCAATTGTCCTGTCCAATTAACAATTTAGGTTGTGCTTTATAGTAAGACTGATTAACAAATGGTTTTAAAAATGTCCACTTGTCAGTCAAACTATCAACGTCTAAAGACTGCATTGGTAAATTAAGACCAGAAATCGTTTTTACTTTTCTCAATGTGAGCGATTTTGACGATTGACTTTTTCCCTTAACAGAAACACTAACTACTTTGGACTCACTCTGCTCATACACCTCGTCATTAGTCCACTGCATTTTCAATGGTTTTACAGGACCGTCTAGACCCAATTCGTCAGCTAGATCTTGATCCAATAAGGACACTGTGGAAGCCTCATCTAAAAGAGCATATGTTTCAATTGTCTTGTTTGGACCAGTAATCGAAATAGGAACTACTTTTAGCATGACTTTGTTATTATAATTTATGTTGCAATTTACTTCAGTTTCTGTGCTTGTTGTCTCTTGACATTGCGAATTGTTATCAATTGGATTTGGCGGTCTATTCTTATGCAACAAAGCGTTGTGTGTTTGGGTACAATTATCAATTTTGCATGGCTTCTTACGCTTGCATGTTTTCATTATATGGTTTTTACCGAGACACGAAATACATAAATGATTATTACTAACATGTTGCCAGCGTTGGTCAATATCTAATGATTTAAATTTAACACATGTTGTTACGTAATGGTTTGTCTGTTTACAATAGTTACAATATTGAGGTTTATCTTGTTTGCCATTATTTGGATGATTTGAAACAGTCAGAGTTGTTTCTTTTGATTTACCTTGCCCATAACCTAGCATCTGTGCTGCTTTTGTTTTCTTACCAAGCCATTTATGTAAAATTATTAATTTCGGCTCATTGTCTTTTGAATCTTGGTAAAATTGCATAAAGGCAAGACGCTGATTAAGTGGCAATTTTTCTAAAATGTCGTCAAACAAAAGTGGATTACGAATATGATCAAGCTCTTCAAATGTCAATAACGTGTGTACTAGATTAGTAAGCATATCATAAAAACTTATAAGTTTTTCAGTTTTATCTTCTTTGACGGGAGAGAAATTTTTAATTTGGTCAATTAAATGTTTTATAATATGAGTCGGATCTCCAAATCTTTCTTTTAATAAGTCAATGATCATTGTAACGTTATTTGGCATTAACAAGAGTGATTGAACAGATTCTTTTGCACGACCAGTTAGTGCTTTTCGCAATCGGCTTATATTTTCATAATTAGTAAAATTACAAATTTCATTACTATTTTGATATTCAGCATAGAATATCGGCCATTCAAGTGGATTTCCAGAGAATGTCGGTAAATCTTGTGATATTGTTTGCCTAGCCATGAATGTTTGCATTGAATTTGCGTTGACAATGTTTTCGTTGTTTACTCTTATATCATTACTGTTAATCACATAATCTTGCGGTTGTCTATTAACCCACTCACGTGTTCTATTTTCAGCTTCAATGTCGTTGTTTTCCATGTCAGGATCTTGGTTGGCATCTTGGTCGTCGATGTCGTCCTCTAGTTGTGCCATCTCTAGCTGTCGCTGCATTTCATTTTGTCTCTGCTTGTAGTCCAGTAAAGCACGTTGTTGTGAAATCTCTTGTTGCGCTTTAAAATGTTCCATTTCAATTTGTAGCTTCCGAACCTTCGTTGACTTCTGTGATGTCTGTGTTCGTGCCGTCAATGCTTTCTTTATGGCTGCTGCATTTGATGTCGATGCTTGCATCATAGTTTTGTCGAGGTGTGAATCGCTTTCACGGTTACTGTTGTCATCAGATGTTTTTTCTTTTGAAGCTGTCTTTCCACTGCGTGTATTAACCATGATTTTAGTTCGAAAATTTTTACTTTGCAGATGAAATCACCAAAAACGGTCTGTGTGTGTGTGTATGCCCAAGTATATGTACTCAGCAATGCATACATACACCAATACGTGTACTGCAGAAAGTTTGTCTATGTGTATGTAACCGCGTCAGGGTACATACACTTCTGATGAAATTCTTCTCAAAGTTTGTCTGTGTGTGTGTATCCGCGTCAGGGTACATACACTTCTGATGAAATTCGAATTTCCAAGAATTGTCAAAAAGCTGCTGTTTTTCCAATGTGCCGTTCCGTAGGCTTCGAAGGACCATTAATGTTGTGTCGTACCTGTGGTTTATATATTAATCGGGCTCGAATGACCATTAATGTTGTGTCGTACCTGTGGTTTATATATTAATCGGGCTCGAATGACCAAATTTGATCGTGTCCTCAAGAATGTCAAATATTCAACGTTGTGTGTAAACGACCCTTGCATATGTCAATGCTTGGCTTGTCGTTCCACAGGCTCTCCGTTGTAATGAAACACACTTGTTTAAATTAAAATATAAACTTTATTTTAGCGTGGATGCGCTCAGTAACTCAGCTTCTTCAATTCTTATTTCATCATCTTTCTTTAGCGGTCAGACTCAAAGGTACGGTACATTTCGGTGCTGCCAACTCAATTATAACTTAAAAATACCAAATTATTTATGTATTCAAAACTGCCAACTTGGCTTACAATTTGTATCGATATTTATCGAGATAGCTTAAAATTAAATATAAATCAAAATTCAATAAATTCGCAACAGGTACTTAATGGGTTAAGGAAAGTTTTGTATCATTCAAACGGAATTGAAATGACCTTTCCATTGATGCCAAAATGTACATGAAGTAGGTTCAAATAACGAGTAGATTTAAATTTAAATGTTGTCAAAATAAATATGCCGACTAGTGTATATAATATTTATTTTTGTTTTGCTTATTCTATCTTCCTTTAAATTGCACCCAAACGTATTTGTGTTTGAGAAATAAATAAAGAAAATAAATTCGATTTCTAGCTTTAAATTTATAAAAATCTCGAGCAATCTGTGATATTATAAAAAGAAGACAAACAAAATGAAAGATGAATGAAAATGAAATGAAAAAAGAAAATCAAGAAGAAAGAGCATTACGAGTGCTAAGAAGTATCTACAAATAAGACAGAACTCATTGTCGTATCATACTTGATTGGATTTAACGAGTACATTCGAAATACTTGCTTCAAATACATTCGGACACTCATTATTATTTATTTCTTAAAATATGAATATGAATGATGCGAAAGTGAATATATATTTTTACTAATAATCTTAATAGTTTCTTGGATAATCCATAAATACGGATACTACGGATATTAATTGGTGCGCGTTTAAACTTAATCCACAATATGCGATGGCATAACTAAATAATGCATAATAGTTTCAAAATACAAACAAAACCTTAACAAATACTACTGTGGGCAAAAAGTATCGGGAATTTTAAATTTAAAAAATTTTGGGATTCCAATTGGAACAAATGTTTGTACTTTTAGGTTGGCACTACTATCACTAACATCTGTGCAAAATTATACGTTAAAATATTCATTAGTGTTTAAGCTACGATTAGTTTTGTACGACGCCAAAAGTGCAATTGGCGATTTTGGTTGAATCTCCTCAATCGACTCGAAACGGTGTCCTCGGAGTGGTCTTTTGAGCTTAGAAAATAGCCAGAGGTCACACGAAGATAAATCAGGCGAAAAAGGTAGCTGTGGGAAAATTTTGGTCGAGTTTTTGGCAAAATGGTCACGAAGAACAGGGGCAGTATGAGAGGGCGCATTATCGTGTTGCAAGAACCATGAGTTGTCAGCCCATAGTTCTGGCGTCTTTTTACGCATAGCTTCGCGCAAACGACGCAAATCTCTCAAACAATATTCCTTGTTGACAGTTTGGTCGGTCGGAAGGAATTTATAATGAACTACAACACGATAATCCAAATAAACTGTCAACATGACCTTGATTTTTGAGCAAATTTGACGCGATTTTTTCGGTCTCGGCTCACCTTTAGCCGATATTCGCTCGATTGATCGGTAATTTCCATGTCGTAAGCGTAGATCCAAGTCTCATCGCCCGTAATAATGCGTTTTATCTTGTCCTGGTAGTCAGAAAACATTGTTTCACTCACTTCTACGCGGGGCTTTTTTCGATGAAATTGACCGTTTTTTGGCACCAAAATCGCCAAATGCACATTTGGCGTCGTACCAAACTAATCGTAGCTTAAACACTAATGAATATTTTAACGTATAATTTTGCACAGATGTTAATGATAGTAGTGCCAACCTAAAAGTACAAACATTTGTTCCAATTGGAATCCCAAAATTTTTTAAATTTAAAATTCCCGATACTTTTTGCCCACAGTAGTACATAAATTAAACGTATTTCTCCCTTAATCTTCGTTGTGTGTGTACGAGTAAACAGAATACAAAGTGTAAAACATAATTTTTAAGCTAACGACAAACAACAAATCCACATACAGATCTCATATGAGCAACATTAAGCGAATTAATTAAATGTTGAACCGTTGAAACTATGATTAGAATAATAAAGCATACAAGAAACAAACACAACCGAAAACAAATAACATCATTCTAAATGTACATATGTATGTCAAATACACGAGCACGTTTTGTATTTGTGGCAATCAACGCGTGGCAATGACATGTGACACGTGACATTAAACATTGAATCAATCTTGTGAAACATTACCTAAGACATTTATGATTTTATTAAATAAACTGTACGTAAGAGATTTAATTTACTATTTGCATTATTGTTACATTTTCGGTCTTTGGTAACATAAACAGAACCAGCAAAGAGTTCTGATCAGACATTTAGCTTTTGTACAGATACACTCAGACCAACATTTATTCGTACACCCTTTTTTTTACTTTAACAGCTATATTAGTCAAGTCTTCACATTAAAAAAAATATATTTGGAAAGGTCGTTCAAATTCCGTTTGAATGATGCAAAACTTTCCTTAACCCATTAAGTACCCATTGAATATTTTGAGTTCAAAAAAATGTCAATTTTTAAACTTTTTTCCTCAATTTTTTACCAAATATATTTTGATGCAGAAAAATTCTTCAAACAATTCTAAGAGTGACTGCAAAAATTTTCAAAGATATTTTTCGTAGTATTTTTTATAATTTTTTGAAAATCCTAAAAATTACTATTTTAGCCCCTTTTTCCCACTTTTCACACAAAAAGTGAATTTTTCGCAATTTTAAAAAAATTTTAAAAAATACTATGAAAAATATTTTTGAAAATTTTTTTTTGCAGTCACTCTTAGAATTGTTTGAAGAATTTTTCTAAGAGTGACTGCAAAAAAAAATTTTCAAAAATATTTTTCCTAGTAATTTTTAAAATTTTTTTAAAATCCTAAAAATTACTATTTTAGCCCCTTTTTCCCACTTCTTCCCACTTTTCACACAAAAAGTGAATTTTTCGCAATTTTCAAAAAATTTTAAAAAATACTAGGAAAAATATTTTTGGAAATTTTTTTTTGCAGTCACTCTTAGAATTGTTTGAAGAATTTTTCTGCATCAAAATATATTTGGTAAAAAATCGAGGAAAAAAGTTGAAAAATTTACATTTTTTTGAACTCAAAATATTCAATGGGTACTCAATGGGTTAAGGAAAGTTTTGCATCATTCAAACGGAATTTGAACGACCTTTCCAAATATATATTTTTTAATGTGAAGACTTGACTAATATAGCTGTTTAAGTAAAAAAAAAAGGGTGTACGAATAAATGTTGGTCTGAGTGTACATACATTTAGCTTTTGTACATACATATATAATTATTTGGATTAACATTACCCAAGTTCCAAACGACACAAGGGTATAAAAAAATATATTCGATCTATCTCTTTACAAGCATATTATATTTACAAGTCTAAACTAGAACAAAAAAGAGGAACCATAGTGGCGATTAAACTACTTAAGCCTGTAAAGCCTCAGACTTCTTAACGTGCTTTAATATACGCAGGATCGTCGATGGCGTCACGCCCTGAATGCGACTAGCAGCGGCAATCGTTTGTGGCTGGATTAAGGTAAGTTTTTGACGCTCCTCGTTGGACAGGCTCAAGGACTTGGAAAAGTAGTCGATGTCAGCTGGTATGCAAAGCCGCTCCTCCCGTCGCACATCCTCCACGTCTCGTTGCTGCTCATCAACGAAGAATGCATAAAGAGCCTCTATTTTCAGCCTACCAGCTATGTCGCCATCGTCACGCAGCCAACCCAGCTCGTCAGGACATAGACTTATCAGATCCTCTACTGCAATGTTGTCTGCGGGCACCCCAAGCATATCGAAAGCAGATCTCTTAATAGAAGCTTTCGATTGGGGCAGGTTCAGTGCTTGACGCCAGAAGTTGCTGTGCTTCAGCTGTCCCTTGAGCGCCTCAATGCCGGCCTTGAGTTTGTGTTCCGTCTGCTGAAAGTGTTGATAGCGCTGCTCACTAACCAGTCCGAAGTCATAACCCTTTTGAGTGAGGCGCATGTCGGCGTTATCCGGCCGCAGCGACAGACGGAACTCAGCGCGACTGGTGAACATGCGGTAGGGTTCATTTGTACCCAACGAAGTCAGGTCGTCGATTAAGACTCCAATGTATCCTTCAGTGCGGCTAATATTTAGTTGGCGTCCATCTGTGTGCAGAGTCCTGCCCGCCGCGTTAGCACCCGCTATAATTCCCTGAGCTGCAGCCTCCTCGTAGCCTGTGGTTCCATTTAGCTGCCCGGCAAAGTACAGGCCCGTCACTCGTTTTGTTTCCAGCGTGGGGTAAAGCTCGCGGGGATCTATGAAATCGTACTCCACACCATAACCGGGTTGAACGACTTCGGCTTGCTCCAGACCCGCGATCGCACGCACCAGTTCCACCTGTTGGGCGTGAGGCAGTGTGCACGAGATGCCTTGTGGGTAGCAAAGCGGACTGTCGAATCCCTCCGGCTCGAGCCAAACCTGGTGAACCTTGGCGCCGAATCGCAGCACCTTTGATTCAATGGAAGGACAATAGCGCGGCCCTGTCACCTCCTCTGTCACGTGGCGATTCACGTGCAGATTGTCCCGTACAATCTCATTGACTCGTGGTGTCGTGTAAGTCAGGTAGCAAGGCATCTGCTCAGAGGCTGGCAGCCATACCTCGCGATTCAGAAAGGAGAACGGCGTGGGCGGATCGTCACCGTCATGCCTTTGTAGCCGAGCAAAGTCTAC
This sequence comes from Drosophila subquinaria, assembly GCA_037043405.1. NCBI lineage: Eukaryota > Metazoa > Arthropoda > Insecta > Diptera > Drosophilidae > Drosophila > Drosophila subquinaria. The sequence goes on from JBAMBL010001685.1 coordinate 162,785, forward strand.
GCTGCTCCTGACGATGCGTGGCGGTGTTCCCGTCTTCAGGCGTCCCATCCGAAAGCCCAGTGTGTTCAGTGCCTCTCCCAGAGCTTTGGCTGGTGCGTCTCCTATACGACCCGCCGGCCTCACCTCCAACCCAATATTAATATGGGCGCGCAGAAATGTGCCTGTCGTTAGCACCACCGTGCGACTGCGCACCAAGTCTCCATTTTCCAAGAGGACTCCGCCACAACGTGCGCCGCTCTGGGCGCTCTCATCCGTCTCTATCAACAGGTTATCCACGGCCGCCGCTCGAATTTCCAGATTTGCGGTGTTAAACAACTCCCGCTGCACCGCTCGTTTGTACAGCTGACGGTCAATCTGAGCTCTGGGTCCCCACACCGCTGGGCCGCGGCGTTTATTTAGCACTTTGTAGTGGACACCCGAGACGTCGCAACAACGGGCGCAGACGCCGTCCAAAGCGTCCACTTCACGCATCAAATGTCCTTTGCCAATTCCACCAAAAGACGGGTTACATGACATCTCACCGATGGTCTCCAGTTTGTGGGTCAATAGCAATGTCCGGGCGCCCATTCGAGCTGCAGCTGCACAGGCCTCTGTGCCGGAATGCCCGCCCCCAATGACAACTACATCGTATATATTTCCATGAGTTTTCGTGGAATTAAATCGAGTCCTGGCCAGGCCACGGATCGCACCATGCCGCAGATGCTGCATTGCTCGCAGCTCGTAACAGAAAATCATGTGGCAACCTTGTCAAAGCTTGGCCAAAAAAAAGGTGGCAGCCTTCAGGTTCCACGTACAGCTCAATTTCCAGATTTAACTCAATTCAAATGTAATTAAATTAATTTAAAAATTAGCTTCATCATTTTTGAAAATTTGTACCTGTTTTGGTTTCATTAAATAGTATTTTTTATTTTAGTAGTATTTTTACAATACTACAATGAGAACAGAATCACCGCACAAAATACTCGTACTCGATACCAAGCACCGGTTAAATTAACAGCTTTTGTTTTTGTTTTGTTTTCACTTTCGTGGCGATGTGGATTGCTTACGCCTTGCTGGTGCATGTGCTGCTATTGGGTTCCATATTCGTGATATACTTTCGGTCCCCTGTTATAGAGGGCCTGCAGCCACAGGCAGTGCTGAATGCTGAGCCACCAGCTGACCGCCTGGTTCTAATAGTCACCGATGGATTGCGGGCTGACTCATTTTTCGCAGACAACTGCAACCATGTGCCGCACTTGCGCGAAATATTCGTACGCGAAGGAATAGTTGGCGTGTCGCGCACCCATGTGCCTACGGAGTCAAGGCCAGGTCACATAGCCCTAATAGCCGGACTCTACGAAGATCCGTCTGCAGTGACACGTGGCTGGAAGGAGAATCCCATTGAATTCGATACGGTGTTTAATAGAAGTGGCCACACATACGCTTGGGGTGCCCATGATGTGTTGCACATATTCGAGAAGCTTGCCGATGGCGGACGACCAATGCATTTCGATGCCTATAACCACGACCTTGACTTCTCGGGCCATCACAAGACTTTCAAGTTGGACGAGTGGGTGTTCGACAGGGTGCGGTTGCTGCTTCATCGAAAGCAGGAAGAGTTGCGCAATGCCAAGAAGGTTGTGTTCTTTCTGCATCTGCTGGGACTAGATACTGCCGGACATGTGCATAAGCCGGGTACACCGCTTTTCCTAGAGAACCTTAAATTTACGGAGCATGGAATATGGCAGATTTATCGGAGATTTGAAGAAGTCTTTCCCGATAAGCGGACGGCTTATTTGCTAACATCGGATCATGGCATGACGGACTCAGGCAAGCTTTAGACTCAAGTTATGTTAAGCTAAACAGGATGAAATATCCCAATCTATTTTGCAGGTTCTCATGGAGCTGGTGCAGCACATGAGACAGACACACCCTTCATGCTGTGGGGTGCAGGCGTGAAGCGCAGTGGCTCTCCGAATAATAGCTTTGTGGCCAACGATGAGGGTCAGCAATTGCCACTGCACGAGCTAGAACAAGCCCAGCTGACACCACTGATGTCAGCTCTAATTGGTTTGCCACCACCAATGAATAACTTTGGGATCTTGCCGTTGGGCTATATGAATGCTGGCGATAAGTACGAGGCCATCGCAGCTCACAGCAATGCGCTGCAGTTGCTTGCCCAATATGTGCGTCTGCAAGCGGAGCATCAGAAAGGTCTCTTTTCGCCGTATATGAAGAGCTTCGAGAAGCTGACACAGCATGAGATTAATGCCTTTAGAGCCCAAGAATATGAGGCATCATTGAGCAACAGTATCGCCATGATGAAACTTGCTCTGGAAGGCATCGATTACTATCATGGATATTATCGCAATGTCATGCTATTCTGCACCACGGCCACTTTTGTGGGCTGGATATTCTATTTGTACCGCCTGTTAATCCAAAATGCAGCACCAACAAAACTGCCAGGGGATGCACATGAGTATCAGCATATCCGTATCACGCTTAGTATATCTATTGCTGGCGTACTCTTGACGGGCTTTATTGTAGCCCAAATCGTACCGTTTTCCGTAGGCTTTTATATGTTGCTGCCACTACCGGTTTGGTTGCTGGCTCTACGGCAAACTACAGACAGCAACGTGAACGTGTTCGATGCCGCAGATTACCGCCTACCCGCAATCACGCGAGGGGCACAAGTATCCAAGATGCAAGTGCTATTACTCATTGCCTGTGCGGAGTTGTTGGTCTTCACTTTCTTCGAGCGTCGTTTGATTTCACTGTGCTTCGTCGCCTTTGCATGGGGCAGCAACTGGGGCACCGTAAAGCGCAACACGGCCAAATTCTACAAATGGGTGCTTTTAGTTCTAGCACTGGTCTGTTTTCCGCTGCTGCCACCTTCAGTGGGATATCAGAATCAGTACCTTCTACTGGCCGGAATACTGCTCGTCTTGATTCGGGCAGTGCTGAGCCATGAGAGCCAAAGCTACAACTGGCACACAAAGTGGTGCAACCCACTGATTCTACTGAACACCACCGTGTGCGTCCATCTGCATAGCCAGCAGATGGCTCTGCCGTTGCCGCTGAAGATAGTCAATTGGATGTATCTAATCTACGCCATTGTGTCCATACATCTCAGCAAGGAGACATCGCTGGAAGTACGCCTGGCGCAGATATTTTACAACCTAGGCGTGCTCTACACGATGCTATGCACCTCGTATGAATCGCTGTTCGTGCAGCTGCTGACCATGGAACTGACCATGGCATTGGCCGCACGGCGTGCACAAATGGAGCCGCTACAACATCAGCTGAAGTCCGTTCAGTCATCCCTTCGTTTGGCCTTCACCGTCCTACTCTACACATTCTTCTCGCTCTTTGGAAGCGGCAACATTGCATCGATTAGCTCATTCGATCCGAACATTGCACGCTGCTTCCTCAGTCACTTTGCACCATTTGTCATAATGTCGCTGGTGCTGATCAAGCTGCTCTTGCCCGTGGTGCTCAATCTGTCCATAGTGTACACCTACTGTGACTACGCTCGCCAACAGGAGCGACAAATCTTCATATGTCTACTAATCATCTGTGACATTATGGGCCTGAACTTCTTATTTCTAGTGCGCAATACTGGTTCATGGCTGGAGATTGGCTCGTCTATATCACATTTTGTTATCATGGAGGTCACTACACTCGTTCTACTGTTACTCAGCTATATAGCCAAACTCCTGCTTCGCCTCACCAACTGCGATCGCGTTGTGGCAAAGCGTCACTGATTTCAAACCAAAGTTAAAGAGATTACAATGCAAGAGAATCCTTTGTATAGTATAAAGTACACATTGAATGTACCGCGGGAGGTATCTCCGCTCTTATAAAATGTTATGTCAACAATATATTATGCTAAATATAATTTGTGGATTTCTTGTGAGTTAGTGTCTGCACAATGAAGACATTCCACTATGATGTTCCATAAGAAGTATTTTGACACCACTCACAAGGTCAATAAGCTAGAGTGAATCCCTACTTTCGATTATATGTATATTAGATAATAATGGTAAAATGTTGGACAAAAATTGTAATTCCTTATATTCTGCTATGTGAAAAATGATCTTAAAAGAAAATTTTAATAAATCTTAATTTAATAAAAAAAACAAATAATTTGGGATTTATTTTTTTAATAGTTGTTTTATTGAGTAACATTTTTTCTCTATATAAAAACAAATATGCTTACGAAATTTTAGTAAATTAGTAAATATACATATTTCCATTTTACAAAATAAAATAACAAAATGATATGCCATTTTTATGGTTTTTGTTGGTTAGTCCATTTTTATTATTTACAAATATGAAAGTATGTAATTCGTAATCTAAACTGTCTGTTTGTATTTTTTCCTAATTTCCAAATATTTTATAACTATATTTTGAATTTCTTCTCTCATCCGTAATTTTTCTAATGATGAGAGGCCCTTGACCATTTTAAGGCCCTATTCTCCTTCAGCTTGCTGTTTTTGGACATTTTTTGAAAAAATTCTCATTTGAAAACGCAAAAAGATATTTGAATTTTGTTTTTTTTATTGAATTAGTAATGAATGAAAGAAAATAAAAAAAATTTTTTCGCCGCGATATAGGGGCTGACCATAGATGATGGCACCGTCAAAGTTGGCCCTCAAAAAAAAGGCATGGTGCTGGCGGCCACGATTCCGCCAGTTCTATTGAACCGATTTGGATGAAACAAAGTTTAATCGACGTAGAATTGTCACCATTCTGGCCCGTAGTAAAATAACAATTTTGCGATTTTTTTTGACAAAATGGCGGCCACTTGAAATTGACAAATCGAATTTGGACCCATTTTTTACTACGGGCCAGAATGGTGACAATTCTGCGTCGATTTCACTTTGTTTCATCAAAATCGGTTCAGTTGAACTGGAGATATCATGGCCGCCAGTTCGAAAAACGTGGTTTCGAGATAAACGCGTTCAAAGTTTTGACTTCACTTGCATTAACATTAACATTGCTGGATAAAAATGGCCATATCTTCTAAAGTATTTCGAATTTCAAAAAACCCTTTTAGGGTTATATTCTTAAATGTCCAAGCTATAAAAAAATGCAAAAAAAAAAGTCGAAAAAAATTTTTTGCAGTTTTAAAAAAATTTTAAAAAATATTTTTTTTTTGCAGTTACTCTTAGAATTTTTTCAAGAATTTTTTTGCATCCAAATATTTGTTGTTAAAAAATCGAGGAAAAAAGTTTTGAAAAGTGACTTTTACATATGTAAGTTCGAAATTTTCGAAGGGTACTTAATGGGTTAAGGAAATTTTTGAATCATTCGATCGGAATTTAAGCGACCTTTCCAAACATATTTTTTTTAACGTGATAACTAGACCTCGGATTTTGCATACTTCCACATTTTTCATTAGATTGGTACCAAACTTTGTATTTAGGTATGTTATAATTTAAAAAAACCAATTTTTAATGCATGTCAAAAATATGCAAATTATATGCAAAAAATATGCAAAAAAAATATGCTAAAAATATGCAAAAAATATGCAAAATATGCATAATATATGCAAAATATGCAAAAAATATGCAAAACATGCAAAAAATATGCAAAACATGCAAAAAATATGCAAAATATGCAAAACATATGCAATCGAATTTCATCAAAAAATTGATTTCTACAGTCGAAAATTGTTAAATCTAGTAGCTGAAAAAGTGGGATCATCGTTTCCTGTCGCTAATTCCTTCATATGAAAATAATATAAAAAGAATTAATGGTAAATTTTATCATTTTACATTTACTCTGCCAGAATGTACATCAAGTATGTATATCGATTTTGCCAGCATCAGTCCAAGTGGCGTAGTGGTCGAAGTGATAAGTGCGCGGCATGCTAAACACGAGATTGGAGTTCGGATCTCAATCCGGTCGATGCAATGATTTTTAATTACATAACATTTTTAATTTTTTTTATATTTCTGGATTAGTACACCAATTTTTTTTTTGTTTTTCTCATTATTTTTACTTTTAATACATTTATTAAAATTTTAATATTTATTCCACCCTATGAATCGATTTTTGTATTATTATTTGATTTGTTAAATATAAATTTTTGTTTGCATATTTTGCATATATTTTGCATATTTTGCATATATTTTGCATATTTTGCATATTTTTTGCATATTTTGCATATTCTTTGCATATATTATGCATATGCATTTCATGCAAATATGCAAAAAAAAAAAAATATGCGCATCGTTTTCCACTCTATTTTTAACGAAACGAACTTTGGTGTTATCAGAATTTACCTATCTTATCCCTATAAGAACATGCAAATATGCAAAATCCGAGGTCTAGTGATAACTTTACTTACATAGCAGTTACAGCAAAAATAAGGGTGTACGCAGAGATATGCGAGTGAGTGTAAGTCGTCATAGTCCATGTTTTCAATATTGTTTACATCTGTTTCTAACAGTTTAAGTGTTTTCTGTTCGATTCCAATTGATTTTGTGTTTACGTCTTGTTGTTCTTCTGTCAGTCATCAGTTATTTCAATTTCCTGTTTCATTATTGCCTTCTCAAGTGCAGTGTCGACCAAGCAGGACATTGAACAGTCATCGACAAGGCTGTCATGGGAGCTTTGAAAATTGACCTCACTATTGCCAGCAGCAGCATCATCATATAAGAACTTCTTTAAATTATAGTCGGGGGTGCCACAGAAATCGCTGGCAGTAAAATTAATAAACTTAAGAAAAGTAACTCTATATGTTGAATATCTCCATATCTCCATGGATAATGGATAATGGTGATTCGAGTAAGGGAAGTTCGACTGTATTACGAACAATTAGTCGGAAACTTAATGCAGCTTTCTACAAACCATGCATTAAGCCTTCGGCGTGCCTAACGGCGTGTCTGGACACAGGGTATCCTACAGACGCGGATACTCGACTGTTGCCGAACCTCCCAGCGATCGAAACGACAGAGGGCGGAGACCCCTTACTTAACTTGATTTTTCAAAATTCACTCAAAAAACAGCTAAGGTCCGCCAGGACATTTTGTAATGGTAATTCTTGATCAATCGTCCTTTACAAGTTTTGACGATTATATATAAAAGACGAAATTTTGTATCAGAGATACGCCCTTCTTTCCATCAAAAAGTTATTAACCCCTTGTATTCGTTGAGAACTAAAAAGCCGTTTAATTTTAAATTTTGAGCTCATTTTAATCTTAAGATCCTATTTTTATGGAGTTAATCAATGTGGCATAATTGCTTTACTTGTCTCCTGCTGTGGATTACAGCAACTTTTGATGACTATAAAAATACGGTCCATGTCGGTTAACACCACCTAATAATATACAAAACTATAAATAATTAGAAGCCATCCATTTCAGCTTTTCGTTTGCGTTTCTTAAGCTTCTGTTTTATGTCGGGAGCCTTGCCACGAACCACAGCTGTCTTCAGGCGCTTGGCCGTCTTCTTGCGCTCCTGCATTCCAGCCTTGCGCTTTGCTGCACGCACTGGATCGTGGATCTTCTCCTGGGCAACCGCCTTTCGGCGCTCGGCGCGTCGTACCATCAGCTTGGTTTGCACAAGGTTGCGCGCCTTGTCGTAGGTCTCGGAGCCGATGCGTTTGCGCAGACGGCTACCTACTCGCAAAGCTAGTTGGCGCAGCTCAGCATCAACGTTCTGATCCTCCTCGGACATTTCGCGCACAAGTGCATGGAGCAGAGTTGGAGCTAAACGGGTAACGGCCTCAACGCTAAGCAACGTGCTCAGACCTTCGATGAGGGTGAAAAGGGCCGTGCGCTGAAAAGAAAGACAATGGTGAGCATTACACGGGGCAAGGAGTGTATTCCACCTACTATGCTGGTATCGTGTTGCGCCTTGGATACTTCCTTGTTAATCAGAATGCGCATGTTGCGCACCAGCCAGTTGAGGTTGATTTTGCCAGCTGGCGATGGCTCGGATTGATCCGCATCCGGCTCCTGTTTAAGGCTAAAGGGCACATCTCTGAGCATGTGGGCCACATAGAGTAATATCTTCACCAGCTCGTCAATCATTTCCTGCGCCGTCTCACCAGGCGTCACCTGGGCACAGAGATCGAGAACCAAGCTCTTGAGATCCTGCGCCGGCTGTGCGTATATAAACTCCAAGTGCTTTGTTTCGCTTTCCTCCTCCCGCTTGACGCCAACCAACTGCTGACCCACATACTCGTAATCGTAGTGAGCCAGGATCTGCGTCAGAATCTTGGCAGCATTGCATCGCACCCAGTTGTGCTCGTGTCCAAGCATTCGCTGACTGGCATACGCTAGCTCATCCACAGTTGGCGCCAGCTCCTGGTCCACGAGCAACGCCTCGCCGCAGTGCTCCAAGATCTTGAGCAGGCAATACTGCAGCTGGATCACCTGATGGTCAATGCTGCGTTGCTGCTGCTCAAGCTGATCCTCCCCGTCCATTCCCGCCAATAGCAGCTCTTCATCGGGCACCTGCAAGTAAAAGTGATATAGATCAAAAAGTCGGATCTACGAGTATTGAATCTTATTATTCACTTACCTTGCGACGACGCTTGCGAGGCACGCTTGTCGCCGTCAGAGGCAGTGCATCGCGTCCAGGAGCACGCACGAACTTTCCGCCCGCCTCCGTGTCGCCCAGTGTGAGGACAGCCACCAGAGTGGGCAGCACGACAGACAGACGCTCCGAGAAGCCGGCACGTTCCGCTTGGACAAAACGGGAGAGCATCGCAGCCGCCATTTCGCGCACTCCTGGCTTTTGGCTGGACTGGGGTGAGGTAAAGAAGAGCATGGTCACATCCAGCAGTGGCTGGCGTTGCAGTTTGTTAAGTCTTCCAAGCAGAGCCTCCAGTGCAGCGGCCACAGAACGGCGACAAGGGGTATCCTCATCGTTGACCAGGCGCGTGCCCAAAGAGAGGTAAAGGAACTCGGCATGCTTGGCCAGGAGTTGAAGAGGGAATTTGTTGATGATCGCATGCATAAACTGAATCGCAGACTGTCTCCCAGCGGGCTGTGTGTAGGCCAACTGGACGGACATAAACTTGAGCAGCTGGTCGATCCGTTTCTGCAGAGGATACTCCATGATGTAGGTGGTTAGGATGCCCCTCGACTCGTCCCGCACGTGGTCTGACTGGGAGACAATGGAGAGATCGGCCAGACGCTTCATCAGATCGTGCAGCGACCGTGTGTCCACCTTGCGTCCGACCAGCGCCTTAAGGAGGGTGAAGCACATGGTCTGGCTGCTGCACTCGCCTTCCTGCAGCTCCTGCTCAATGTGGAGCAGCAGCTGCTCGACCTGCTCCTCACTCAAAGCATAGTCCTGACACTTGCGCAGCAGGGCAACCACAGCCTTGAAGCTGGCGCGCACCAGCTGCGCATTCTCCTCCTGCCGCGTGGCGCCAAACGAGGAAAAGTTCTTAAGAATCTCGAACATGCGACTGACCACGGGACCCAGTTGCTCAGAGTCCAGCTCGGCCAGCTCGTATTCGCCCAGCCAGATGGCCGTGTAGCACTTAAGGGCATAGCTAGTGGTCCTCGCGTGATTGCTCCTTAAAGCATCCAGCAGCAGGGGCAGCAGCGGATGCAGGAAGGGCTGATAGTCCAGGTCCACCAGCTTCTTGCGCTTGAGCACAAAGTGCAGCAGCTCTAGGCCGAATTCAATCAGGATGTGGGCATTCGCCTGGGCACTGGACTTAACCTGCCTGTTCCCAGTTGTCACGCTGCGTCGTCCTGGCGCCGGCTGCAGGAGCAGGCAGTCGGGACGGGCGCGACGCATCAGTGCCTGCTGCTTGTCGCTCAGTATTCGCTTCTGGGTGCCGGGCAAGAGGTCCGTGATGCTCTCCGACATGGTGCCGTAGATGAAGATCAGCAGGCTCTCTCGTGCTATGTGCGTGTTCTCCACCAGCCCAGCGACGATCTTGGCGAAACACTCTTGGATCTTCTGTGTCACCTTGCGGGAGTGGGTGCGCGCCAGCTGCTCCTTGAAGGGCAGCAGCAAGTCCAGCAAGCAATTGTCTCTTATGTGCCGGGAGGCAATGTTGAGTGTCAAATAGCTCTTGGCGCTGGGCTTAGCCTCCGGCGTGTTGGCTACGATCTTATCCACCTCCTTCTCGGCGTTCACATCCCCGAAGATATCGTTGAGGGCCACCTCTAGCAGATTCTGCAGACATAGTTCAATATGGGCCGGCTGCAGTTGGTCGCGCAGTGCGTCCAGCACGCCATGCAGAGTCACCGACAGCACGTGCACCTGGAAGCCACGGGTCAGCAGGGACTGCAGCTGCTCCAGGAGCAGGCCCAGCCAACTGCCGCCCAGAGTAAGCATGATCTTCTTCAGAATGTCTCGGGTGAGCATGCGAACGGACTTCAAGGGGGATCGCAGGAAGGTGCACACCTTCATGAAGATGCCTGGGCAAGCAATGGACGGCATTGAGTCAAGTTCAGTTGGTATAGCCTTATCCTACTCACCTTGCAGACTGTTATCCAAGAGCTCCTGGGGCAGCTTCTGCAGCAACTTGACCATGGCGAGGGCAATGGGAACACGTTGTATCTCCTCCTCCTCCCGCTCGTAGCTCAGGCGACGGCGGTTCACCTTGTGCTTGGCATCGTAGTTGGTCTTCTCGGTGATGGCGCGGTTCAGAGTGGGCAGGAGGACACTGGTAATGGTGGCCATCACACGCTTGGCTGCATTGGGTGCCAGTGCCAGATGCTGTTTGACTTGTCGATCCTTTGGCTGCTCCTTCTCCTCCAGCGCACCCTCCAGCATGTCTTTGTCGACCTCAAAGTCAATGTCCCCGGCATCTACATTCAGCTCCTCCTTGTGAGGCTTCTCCTCGGGCTCCTCCTCCTTCTGCTCCGTTGGCTGAAGCTCGCCCGCTTCGGAGAGCTTCTGCTTGAGCTGGGCCAGAGCGGAGACATCGGCGTGCGCATTGGTCAGATCAAAGTGAAAGGCGTCGAGGACACGCACAACCAAGCGGACGCACTGCTTCTGCTGGGAGTGCGCCTGGCGCAGGCGCTGCAGGTAATGACGCAGCACGACGTGGTATTGCTGCCAGGGGAGGAGCTCACACATCACGCCCACCGCCTCGATGGCTGCATCTACCAGCGTGTGCTTGCCCGAGTGCTTCTCACTCAGCAGATAGCGCGTAGCCAGCGGCATCAGGAACTGTGTCAAGGTGCGAGCACAAGGCGGCGATGAGCGCCAGGTGGCGCCACCAGCGACATTAACCAGTCGCTGCAGGCCACGCCCATGTCGCTGGGTCTGCAAGTGCAGCATGTTCTCAAAGAAGTCCACCTCCACGTCGTGGCGATCCGCGAGTGGCGCCAGATCCCGCAGCACGTCATGCGCCTGGGGACACTGTCGAGCCAGTTCGCCCAACAGCCCAATGGCTTCGCTACGAGCATGCTCAAATCGTTCCTCGCGCAGCGAGCGCTGCAGCAGCGGCAGCAGACACTCGTCCAGCCAGAGATGCAGTTGCTCCTGGGGCTGGCTGGGGCTCAGCTGCAGCTGGCGCGTCAGATGGGGCAGCAATAGCTTCAGCAGCTCGCCAATGTTGACGCGCATGCCCAGATCCGAGACGTGGCGCAGCATGTAGAAGCAGTTGTACGTCACCAGGAGTCCCAGTTCCAGATCAAAGGTAGCTGGCTTATCCTCCTCCGAATCCTTCGACTCCTCCGGCTGCAGCTGCTGCTTCAGCTCGGTGAGTGCCTGGAGACGCTTGTCATAGTCTGGCTGCTCCAGCCAGCGCTTGTCCCAGGCATTCAGCAGCAGCACAACTCGTGCCCACTCCCGCATCTTCTCGGAGACGGACTGGAGCTCCGGCTGCTGCTTTGCCTGCTTGTGCAACCGCTTGGCCATCTCGGCGAGCATCTCACAGAGTAGCTTGCGCGCCGGCAATACGTGCACCTGCTCAAAGAGAGGCGACAGCTGACGCACATAGTCATGAGGAGAGGGCACACGCTGGCTGAGATTCGACAGCGTCGTGATCAACTGCAGCACAGTATCGCCACTGGCGCTGGCCGCCTGCTTGGTGAAGATGGGTAGCAGCAGGTGCAGCAGTGTCTCGCAGGTGTCCGGCTCCTGGACGTGCACCGTCAGCAGGCTGAGGATGTTGAGCTCGCGCTTGTCCAGCGTCTGTTTGCCGGCCTTCTTGTGCCGCCAGCTGGCCTGCATAAGCTGGAGGATGTCCGGTATGTGCGGCTGCAATATGGCCAGAGCCTGTGCTCCATGCTCCTCCGTGCTGGCACATTCCAGCAGCTGTTCCACCAGCTGCAGCAGACCACGTCGGACCACCTGCTTGGCCTTGTCGTTCAACAGCAGCGCCATCAGATGGTGCATGATGGTCGGCGATTCGGGTGAGGGGCGCTTCTGCAGCCAGAACTGGAAGCGTGGCTCGCCACCCCACAGGAGGAGCAGCTTCAGCAGCGGCGTCGGCGCGTGTATCGACTCCTGGGACAGGCGAGCCAGACCCGGCCAGACAAAGACCTCACAGATAGCTTGCAGCTGCTCCGTCTGCCACAGATCCGACATGTCTACCAACTGGTCAAAGTAGTTGACGAGCGTCTGCAGGGCTCCATGTCGCACATTCTTGTAGGCATTCGCCAGTCTTCCAGCCTCGACTTCGCCACCGATTACTTGCTGCGACACGGCACCCGCCAGGAGCAACAGCTTCAGCACGTAGACTTGAAAATCGACACTCAGGCGACCTGCGAACTCCTTGCGAATCAGCTCCAGCAGATTGACGATCCTCTGCAGCTGGCGGGCCGCAATCACAGCTGTCGGCACAAACTGCCTCCGCACATGGGCCACCAGCGTCTCGATGGGCTGACTCGTGTAGTCGGCAAAGCGACTGAAAGCCATACCCAGGAAGCTCTGAATCTCCTCCTCCTCCAGCTGGCCAAGGAAGCGCAGTATGAGCGTCTTCCGCTGCTGCCCGCTCAACTGTCGCTGGCCGCCTCGGGTCAGGTGACCATAGAGCACGCGCAGAATGAACGGCATCAGGTCGGAGCGTTGCTGGGGCGCCAGATTTGCCAACTCGAAGTCACCCAGCGAGGCCTTGAACTTGGCGTCGTCGATGAGGCCCGTCAACTGCGGCTTGTGCTGCACCAGCGTCGCGGGCTGCTTGTAGGCGGACAGACACTCCAGGGCCAGCTGCTGCAGCTGCGCATTTGGACCAGCCAGAAGCTCCAGATAAAACTCGTGCATCTCTACCTCCCGATGAAGCGCCTTCGGGTTTGGCTGAGACACAAAGCAGCCCAGCTTCAACTGCAGCGTTTGCAGGATGAACTTTGCGTGCAGATTTCGTGATTTTTTCTTGTGTCGCCCCTTGGCAGGCGTCATTTGTGCTCCACTCTCGGCATTCTCGTTGTCCGCATCCTCCGCATCGATATCATCGCCAGCATCGCCTACAATTTGCAAACACGGGCGTTAATTCAGCGGCTGATAGATCATTTGTCATGAAACCCTATTACTAATTACGGCCCGCATCCGAGAATTTGAACAATCAACATCTAAGACTGTAACAGGAGTGAGATTCAAACAGAAACTGAAACCGTTAACCGGTGTAATCGTTTGGAAATTGGAAACTGTATTTGAAACCATCGAAACCAATCGAAGAAAATTTTCCAAAATATTGAAATTAAAAAAATGTAACCGATTCTTTGATAATGAATGATACGAATTGTTAAAATAGAAATCACGATACCTACATTTATTAACATTATATTCGGCAACAATGTAATGGCCAATACAGGGTATCTCGAAGCATGCACTCTCATCTTGAGACCTCTTACTTCTTTAAACATTTAAATCCTTTAGCATAACCCTAACTTCTATACTTTTTTTTGGGTATTCTTAACGTTTTGTATGGAGCAGCTGTGATCCGCGAAATTAAATCTTTATTTTCTAGTCATTATTTCTGAATTTTAAGAATAAGAAAATAAAACTTATGTGGCTTTTCATTACTCTAATTAAGTTTATCATGAATTTATATAAAGGATCCCTTGCAGGAATAAGTGAAAACTACTTTTATATTTTGATTCAAGTCATAAAGATTTTACAATCTTCAAAAAAATGCCAATATAAGTAGATAAATTATTTTAATAAATCTCATCAAAATTAAAGTTGCCTCTTTAAATTAAAGTTGGAAAATTAAATTTTTTTTTTGGCTTTTAAAAATATAAATCCGGACTAGTAATTAAACACTTATATCTGGAGCGTTGGTGATAACTGTCAAGTACAAACGATCTCAAAAGCAAATTCGGAATTTCTAAGCCTCAGGACAACAATATTATAGCGGTATCGCTTTTTGCAATCCCGGAAATTTAAAAATAAAATTTTTCTGGGATAAGCATCCCTAGAAAAAAGCGAATTCTAATTAAAATGACCCGATACCCTTATGTTAATCAATCATTGGCTGCCTTTACGAATATACTTTAATTAAAATTGAGTGGAATTCTTTTTTTTTGATTACGATCAAAAAAGTTCGAAATATTTATTGCAAACTGATGGCATGTTCTAACAGCTTACCAGATGAAGGCCTCCAATAAAAAATAACAAATGTATGTGAAGTAATCCAGAAACTTACCTGTTGGGTCGATTAGATTCCAAGTATGCTCTGAGCGCTCCAACTGAGCTCGATACTCCCGCTCCACGAACTGCAGGAAAATACGCACCAGATCCGCATTCTTAATTTCGGCAATGTTGCCAAGTTTCGGTATACACTGCCAAAGAAGTTGGCGGTAATTCAATGCCTGTTGGAGAGTTATCTGCTGCTGAGACTCATCCAAGGGTAACAGCGAGCTGAGAGCTGTCGAGGCATAACTACGCTGTGGAGGTTGCTCCAATGCTGTCGCCTCCTTGGTGTAATCAATGTACTCGATTGTCTGCAGCAGCTTGGCCTTGAATATGCTCCAGAACTCGTCCGTGGTCATCACCTTGACATATTCCGCCAGGAGCTGTTGCACTGGCGCCCACACGAACTTGAAGTTGTTGTACAGCAGTCCGAGCAGCAGACTGACCGCATGCTCCTTGAAGTGCGGCAGCTGAGCGTACTGCTTGAAATGGGCAGATGCTGGTTCCAGTTGCTGCAGTTGCAGCAGCAGCTCCCTGTAATTGTGCACTGTAGGCTCAATGGAGCAGGCGGCAGCAAAGTATTCATAGGGATTGTGCTTGCCTTGAAGGGCACCCAGCAACTCCAGGCAATGTGCAGCCATACGACGGCACTGCGACGCCGGCTGACTTAATAGCTTCGGCACAGTCTCCAGAATGGCCTCCATGGCACTCTCCTTCAGTTCACTCCTGTTCGTTTTCAGCAGAATGAGCTGCAGACAGGCCAAAGCTCGCAGATCGCTGTCCACCGTCGGCAGTAGAGTCTGCTGCAGTTTGGTGCTCAGCTCCTGGGGCAACTTGAACTTAAGCAGCGTGTGGGTCTGCAGCAGAAGCAGCATCAGGGAGAAGTCTGGTGAAGTACCTGCCAGCTGATCCTCTATAGAACTCTGCAGGCTGCTCTCCAGTGGCTGCTTACTAAATCCGCGCAGATGAGGCAGCAGCAGGAGCAGCAACAGTTGCGACTCCTCATTGACATCAATGTGCTGCAATTGTTGCTGCACATTTTCTATTGTTTTTGCCTGTTTCACCTGCATGGGATAGGCCTGCCAGCTGGAGAGGCTGTGGGCATCAACGGACAACGGTCTTTTGTGCTGAACAATCCGCGCTAGAAGTTCCAGGGTACTCGTGTCGAGATGCTCTTCGTAATGGGCCACAACATGGGGGAGCACTAGCAGCTCAAACTGTTTGTAGTCCAGCATCTGGAGAATGAAGTCCTCGTAAACGACACGGGAGACTTTGTTAACTTTAAGCTGCTGCTGAAGCAGTCGGCTGGCATCCAGTTGGCTAAGCTGGGTCTGCCGGGCCTGCAACAAGCTGCTGACGAGCGTGCTTAGCTGCTGCAGTGGCTCTGCAGCAACAGCCATGTGTCGATCGAGTAGCTTCAACACTGTGGGCACCAGCAGTGACAGTTCCGCAATGAATCGCCCATCCTTATGGTTGATCAGCGGCAGAATGAGCTCAAGTAGTTGCATCGTGGCCGTCACGCTCAGATTCGGCTTGGAGACGGCGCCACAAAGCTGTTGCCAGAGGACTACGCTTTGGTCGGCGGCCATAAAATTTAGTAAGAGGCCAAAGCTATGCTGCACAATGTCCGCCAGTAGCGATGTCTGGGCATTGGTGTGGCTGGCGTCCGCATTGACGAGCACCTCCAGAACATGGGCCAGAAGATCGGCAGCGCATATATGCAGATGACCATTGACGCCGCGCAGAATCTCATAGAGCAGCCTTCCACAGCCATGCACACTATCCACTTGCTCGCGCAGCACAGTTTTGAGTACGTACGTGAGGAAACGTGGAAAATCGCGAACATCACGCGCTATATAGGCGAAGCATTCGACCGCAAAGTTTGTCACATGGTCAGCGTAGTGCTGCTCGTCCAGTAGCGGCAGAATGGCGTTGAAGACAACGCCAATATTCCGTTTCAAATAGGACTTGAGTGTTTTGAACAAATGCGCAAGACAAATAAGCGTCCATTCGAGTTGCTCCGCATCTTGGGTATTTAAAAGACATATCAGCCGGTCCAGCACACGTTGGAAATAGGCATAGAACTCCTCACGCAAATCGCGTGCCAGCACATAGAGCAGCTCCAGCAGCGGCTGCTGCGACAAAGTTGTGGCAGTGGACAAACGTTCTAACAGCAGGTCAATGACAAAGTCCTTCTGATGTAACAGTTGCGGCAAGGTGACAATGTTGCGGCAACGCTTGCTGAAGTAGTTGTACTCTTCGGTCAGATTGAGCACGTTCCACTTTTGCAACGTCTGCTGGAAGTACGTTTCATTCTCCACTTCCTCGAGCTGCTCATTTTTGTGGCCTATGTGGTAAAGCGCCAGGTGCCGCAAGTCAATCTCATTCACGCGATCGGTAAACGATTTAAACTTTGGATACAAAAGAGCACATTAGCACTGATTGAAATCTGCTACGAGTGAACCTTGAGCCACTTACCCGAAACGTATTTGTCTCTTTTGATTTTTCTGTTATGGCAGCCATTTTGTGCAATATCAGTATATCCTTTGTCAAAGGATGTCCAGTTCAAATAACTTTATTGTTTTAAAATTTAATTTGCTCTATGTCTGCAACACGTGCACATTGTTTACAAAAATGCGGCTAACAGTGTTGGGTGCTCATGAGTGAGTGAACAGAAAAGAGTTGCTCCCTGAAGTGGGCAAGTGAACATGTTCTTCCAAAGTGCTCATTATTGCTCACTTGCTCTTTTTTTTGTATACTTGTTCTTTTTTGCTCAGTTGCTACGTTTTGCTCATCTTTGCTTTGTTGCTCCCAAGGTTGCTCCTGTTGCGAATTTTGCTCGAATTTTTTTAAGCTGCTGATCACAGAGCAAAATGAGCAGCCATCAGATTTAATTTGAAATGAGCAATGCTTAGCTAACAGATATATTATTCTTAACATTGCCAGCTGAGCTGTTAATAACAGCGATAGGCAAAGTGAAAATATCGATAGCTCAGTTATATTTGGATATTTTTTATCGATTCCACATCGCTTGCGCGCGAAGTTCAAAATTATTGGTTACTTAAGCTGTGTTCTCCCTGCTTCACAAGGCTTCAAACGTCACAATGCAATGAGATTGACACAACTTATATATAAATTATTTGAACAGCTGTTAAAGTTGAAGCAGCTCAATGAACCCGATCCCATTGTGAAAAGCACATCGAGCAAGTTGGTTTTCCCACACATTGTGACCCCATAAATTTTCGGAGCAAAAATATTAATTGTTTTTCGGCTGTGGCAGCTTGGGGAAGATGATGAACCCAAGACAACGTGCAGTTGGTGCGTCGACAAATTGAACTTGACTCTTTGGGAAGAAGGAATGCATACCAAGTTCAGTGGAGAGCTGCGAAGTATTCCGCACAAGTTTAAAAAGCTTTGCGTATGGATGAAGCAATATATGACCAGCACACAATTTGGGTCTCACAGCTGCTCAAAATTAACTTTTCTTGGAAGTTGGCTTTTAAAATAGCTAAAAGCAGATCATTATTATTGAAAACGAATTTAATTATTCCAAATAAAATGTTTTTTTTTTTAATTCTTCTAAGGAACAATTTAGTAAATTTATTTAATAAATATATGAAGGCTTACTTTTTCCAGATAAGTGGGTCTGTATCCAAGTGGCGTAGAAACTCAAAAAGTTCTTCGTTTTAGGATAGAAAATTCAAAATGGAATGTTTTCAACCTCTGCAAGAAATTTTGTTCGAATTCACTTAAATTAAAGCAAATTAGTTTTTATTTGACATAAGTAAATATTTTCATCTGACGTTGACATCAGCAACAGTGCTGCAAAAGAATCTATAATGAAACTTATTTCTTTAAATAAATTTTAAAAATTAATACATTGAATCCACGGAACTCCGCCTTCACTTTTTGTAAGCCCTTACCAATCCAACTATTTCTGATACATATGAGGCCATAATCGTTTAGTTAATGCGTTTACATAAAAATGAAAATAAGAATTTAGAATGTTTTTTTACATTTTCTTAAAATTTAAACTCTAAATATTGAAAAATATAATTTCCTAAAATCAAAAATAGAACCCTATTGATTTAATTTTACAACTGTTTATGAGAATATTATATGTTTTCGTATAATTCATATAGTCTCACATTTGAAAGAAGAAGAGGAAGCAGGAAGGGCAAATCAGGCCCTTTTAAAATATGCGGGTACTGATGGAGCCGTGTTCCATTGTGATGGATTTGAACAATTAAATGAAAAGTTGTACCATAGAAACAAGTGTGCGCTTAATTAAAGTTCGAGTCCTACTTTCTTCTCCAACCTGGAGATGATGTGCATATAAATGAAAACTACCAAAAATTTTAAATAAAAATAAAAATTACAATTAGATTTGGTACACTTTCTTAAAAATTGAATATATTTTTCCCATAATCTGGTATTAAATAATTTCAAATTGACGAACATTTCGAATTCTTAACCGAACTGCAATTTGATGATATGGTTGTAAAACCAATAAAAGGCTGGTAATCCTCTCATGCAGACTCTTGGGCTTGGCTGTAATTGTAAACAGTGCCCCGCTCCACGAATCTGTGACCGCTGTCACTTACAGCAGGAGAAAGATCAGCGTTCGAGGAATCGTCGCTGTGGCCATAACCACCGCCTCCAGGTGTTTTCATTGCAAACGTGTCCTGTGAGTTAATTGAGACAGAATTAAGTGGTCTGCTCCAATTGTATTTCATGCTGTTCATGCACTTACCCCCGCTTCCACATCGATGCAGATCTTGCCAGCCAGGGCAATAACTCGACCATCGCGCCTAATGATGAGATTACGTCCAGATTTACCAGGCGCACCACCCGCCAATCCGTAGGGCTGCAGCGTGCGTCGCTCAGTTAGAACGGATAATGTAACCGGTTTACGGAAGAGCAAATCACGTTCAACGCCCTCGCCACCAATAAACCGTCCGCGACCGCCGGAGCCATCGGTGCGGAGGCAGAAACGCTTTAGGATCATGGGATATCGCAACTCGAGAATCTCGGGGTCGGTAATTCGGGTGTTGGTCATGTGTGTGTGCACACCACCAGCACCATGCCAACCAGGCCCAGCGCCTGACCCGCCGGCCACAGTTTCGTAGTAGCCCCACTGATCGTCGCCAATTGTGATGTTGTTCATGCAGCCTTGGGAGGCGGCACACGCACGGAATGCCTTCAGAACGGTGTCCACAATGCGCTGCGATGTCTGCACATTTCCACCGACTACAGCTGCACCCTCTGAGGGATCCAATATGGAGTTCTTGGGTATCACCACCTGAATGGGCGCCAGGCAGCCCTGATTAAGCGGCACATCATGACCCACCATACAACGGAGGCAGTAAATGAGTGCCGACAAAGTTATGGCACGCGGAGCATTGCAATTGCCCCAAACCTCTTGACCCGAGCCGGTGAAGTCGCACACGGCCGATCCGCTGGCGGGGTCAATGGTGACGCGCAGGGTGATGGGCGAGCCATCGTCCATAAACTCTTGAGCAGTCAGCACCGTCGATCCTGTACGCTCCAAGGTGTCCCGACCAATCTGGCGCAGCATATCGCGCACGGCCAACTCCGCGTTCTTCTGAATGTGCGTCATGTAGGCTTGGACGACGCCTAGACCGTAGCTGTCAATGAGCTCGGACACCAGATGTATACCCTTGTGGTTGGCAGCGATCTGTGCCTTCAGATCTGACAGATTGTCGCTGAGATTGCGAGTGCCGACAGCTCCCTTGGCATTGGTTGGCGTTGTCAGGCGTTCCACAATCTGCTTTTCCTGGAACTGTCCGTTCTCCACAATCAGGAATGACTTGAAAGCGGCGCCCTCCTGGGCCAATGTTGTCGAGTGCGGAGGCATGGAACCAGGCGTAATCCCTCCTATGTCCGCATGGTGTCCACGGGACGCAACAAAGAACACGGGCTTTGGTTGCCCCCTGTAAGTAAATATGATAAATTAAATATTAATCAGCATGTCACGCACTAACAAGATCCTTCAGTTTACTCATAGAAGACTGGCGTTATCACCGTCAGATCCGGTAGGTGAGAGCCCCCGGCTTGGGGATGATTGGCCAGGAGGACATCGCCGTTCTTTAGAGTGTCTCCGCGGACGCGCAGCTGATACTGCACAGTCTCCTGCATGGCGCCCAGATGAACGGGAATATGTGGAGCATTGCTAACCAGGCCGCCGTCTGGGCCAAACAGAGCGCAGGAGAAGTCCAGGCGCTCCTTAATGTTGGTCGATATGGAAGTGCGCTGGAGAACTCTGAAATCAATGCCGAGATGAATGGCCAAGTGATTGTGGAGTGGCGTTCTGGAGTTACCTGCCCATCTGCTCGGCGATGCTCATAAAGCGGTGGCTAAAAATGCTCAGATGCACTGGGTCCAGTTCCTCGTTGACGCCATGGTTACCACCAGTTTGCACATCTATGACTAGGTCCCCATATCTGGTCACTTCTGCCACGCACTCGGGCTCCACGATGATGGTAGACAACTGGTCAATGAGCACAGCCGGCCCGGAGATCTTGTGCCCGGCCAGCAAGTTCTTGGTCAAGAAGATGGGCGCATTGATGGCACCTTCATCGAAGTGGACGATGGTGTTGCCCTCGGCTGTGGGCGTAGGCTCTGGAGCAGCATTCACCTGCGCCTCGGGCGGTGTCTCGTTCTTGCCCAGACCTCGGATCCGAATGTCATCCACAATGATGCGTCGGCTCTGCAGCACAAAGCCAAACTCTGTACGGTAACGCTTCAAAAATGTGGCATGGAAATCGCCGTAAGCGGCTGCTAGAGATGATGAGGACTCAAAACCCCCTGGAGCAGCTGTCGGCGCACACATCAAGGCGCCATCGGTGCCCTCGTAGCGCAGATGAAGGAATGGCTGCAGTTCAATTTTACGGAAACCTTGCTCCGCTAATTTGGCATGGCACTGCTTGGACAATGCATCCAGTCGTTCCTTTAGAACGTGTCCATTTGGTTCGATAAACTCCAGGCCACTGGGCTCCTGCACCTCCTGGACCACATCCGCCAGGGCCATGCCGTAGGCTGACAGTATTCCCGCATATTTGTGCACGACCACCTGCAAGGATTGGTTACGAATGCTTCGCTTGAAAGTCCACGATGGAGATAGTTACCTTGGCAATGCCCAAATTACGGGCGATGGAGCAGGCATGTTGTCCTCCGGCGCCACCAAAGCATGAGAGCACATGATTGGCTGTGTCCAAGCCTCGGGATTGCGTCAGGGCGCGAATTGGACGACACATGGTTTCGTTGGCCACCCGAATGAAGCCCAGAGCCACTTGCTCGAGGGTCAATACTCTGGCATCGCCGGAGAATTCCAGATGGGCATTGATGTCGGCCTGCAGCTCGCTAAACTTGCGCCTGGCGAGCTCGTAGTCCAGGGGCTCGCTCTCCGTGGGGCCAAAGATCTTCGGAAAGTACTGCGGCAGAATGCGACCAAGCATGAGATTAGCATCTGTAACAGTTAGAGGACCGCCCTTCTTATAACACGCTGGGCCCGGATGGGAGCCCGCCGACTCTGGGCCCACCACAAAAATGCCAGATCGGAAGAAGAGTCGCGATCCGCCGCCTGCGGCGACAGTGTTTATGTCCAACTGGGGCGCCTGAATTGTCACGCCCGCTGTCGTGCTCTCAATCACGTGCTCATAGCTGCCGGCATAACGGGAAACGTCCGTTGAGGTGCCACCCATGTCGAATCCAATCAGTGGCAGATCTGTTTCCCGAGAACCCGTCAATGCGTAACCCACCACGCCGCCCGCCGGCCCCGAAAGTATGGCACGAGCTCCTCGGAAATTTTCCATGTTAGTTAGACCTCCATCCGATTGCATAAAAAGTACATCCACTCCGGCCAACTGGTTATCGAAGCCGGACTTGAAACTTGAAGGATAAACACGTATTAAGAGCATCAGATCATGCCAATAGATAGTTAAAATAATTATAATATTGTAACACGCAAGAAAGGATATCTTTGGCAAGCTTAAAATTAGATTACCTTACAATAGTCCTCTATTAAATTTTATTTAATTAATTTAAGTCGACTGTATAAGACAATACGAAAAATACAATATCGTCCCTCGTTTTCCTGGCAGAAATGTTGGTTTTTAAACGAACGTTCCTTTATATGATCATTTAGTGAGAAGGCATAAATTTGATCAGTTCCTTCCACTACTTTTTTGCCCGCGACTGTTTTGTCAGTATGCAGTGTTGTTGGTGCATCAAATACACACTTTATTGTAGATGGAAACGTTGAGCAAGAAAAAGAGAGAGCTTTGTCCTCTCTATATATTTTGCTGTTTGTTTGTCTTGTCATTATTTTTGTGATTATCTTTATTATGGTCGCATTATTCTCGCCGTTAATTGTGTTAGAGTTATGGAATATTGTAGCCAAAAAAAAACACGCTTATTGCATTGATTTACAATCGAGATTGGAATATTTGGAGATTGGGACATGGGTAAGTAGTTGGGTGCACACTCACCTTGCAAGGTAGCGGTCCACGTGGGGCGTCAGGTAGGCCTCTGCACAGGCTGTGTAGCCCCGGGCCACAACACGGCACATCGGCATGGCCTGGTGCGACAGCGTGACATGGCTGAAACCCAGCTGTTTGGCAATGGCTCCGATGCGCAGCTCGTGCTCCGGACAAGCGTAGCTGTGCGTCAGTACCACGGACACAGAGTTGATGCCTTGCTCACGGGCAGCAGCCAACGAGGATCGGACGGACGACTCGTCTACAGGCTGCACTTCCAGGTAGTTGCTTCCAGCCACGCCATGCAGCACCTTCCAGTGGTTATCTAATAGGGAATTCTTCAGAAATCTGGTGGGCAATTGAAATTACAGATGTGGTTAACCTACTCAGTTGACAGCGATCCGCCTGCTCGGGAACAATGCGACAGTCGACCTCGACGACTGTTTGGTAGAGATTGGCTGGCTTGCGAATGTTCAGATCGAATATCTTTGGTCGCGCCTGGTTGCCGATGTAGAGAAGGTCGCGGAATCCAGTGTTAACCACCAGCACGACAGGATCTCCCTTACGCTCCAGCAGAGCATTGGTGGCCACTGTTGTGCCCATGCGGACCCAACCTATCTTTGAGGTGTCCACCAGACCAGAGGGAGCCAGATCTGAGCCAGTTTCCTGTCATCCCGCAATAATGCAAACTAATTTTATTTTCACTTCAAGACATGAACTCACCTCTTTGAGTATACGTCTAATTCCTTCACGGGGAGCATCGCTGTAGCGTTCTGGATCCTCGGAGAGCAGCTTAATTGTGCGCACCCGACCGCCAGGACAGATGCAGAGCACGTCGGTGAAGGTGCCACCGCGATCAATAGCAAAGCAATATTTGCCTTCGCCCTCTGACGAGCCACCAGCTGTTTTAACCAAGACCATTTTTCAAAGCTTACAACGTTCTCAACGTTCGTCGAAGACTGAGTGAGTGTCACATTTCGCGAGCGTATTTATACCTTAACAGACGAAAGAGAACCGTCCTCTCATTATGATTCGCCCCAACAAAACTTTATGAGCGATGAAAGCTTTCACAAAAATTAGCACTCTCTTGCTCTCGTTTTCAGTTATGTGCATACATACATATGTGATCAAATCAACATTAAATCGTTCCCTCACAGCAACCTGTTTGCTTTTGGGAAATGAGAGCCATAAGTTCTTCTAAATTGTTAAAAAATTCAAAAATTCTATTTAACGCACTTCAGCATTGGCTTAAAAAACAATCACACAAATTAATCTTTGAGCTATATTTTGCTTAAAATGTTTTAAGAAAACACTTGTGAGAAACGGCCAACTTTAACTTCAGACACCCTGTATACCGGCCTTCCCTAAACGGCGCTTCTTACTCTGCTGATACGTTCACATGTACATACACTATATTATATTTATTTATGTTTATATGCCTGCAACAATCTGTTGTTGTTGACAAATATGTAATGGAAAATTTCCAGTAAATTTAAAGTGAACTACATTTGTGTGATATAAGTTGAAGCTATTCAACTAAGGCAAGTGACTTGACTCTGTGGGATCGTTGCTTTTAAAAAATACACGGATACAGAATTTTTCACGTTTTCTAGTTGTAAGGATAGCCTCCATGATTTTCATCGTGTTCCGTTGGCAGTCTAACTGTATCTGACCAGCTAAAGATCAGTTCACTCAAGTCAACCTGCTCAGCGCATTTCTGCATTAGTATTGGTCATTTGTATGGGAAACATCAACACATGCTCACTACCAGCTGCTCTCCATTCTCATTAAATGGAGCCTCTCCAATGGAGTACAGTATGTACATGTGCTCACACCGACAGTGATTAGTTGAGCGTAGAGCGTTAAATTGTTAAGGGTATGGCGAATCGCGAGAGTGTCACTAACACAATCAAACGTTGCGCTGCTCTCTTAGTTTATAAGAGCTCTCTGTTTACATTTTGCTCGTATAAAATTAGCTCCAATACTTTACTTTAATTCTTTTGAAATGTACCAATTTTAAGTTTTTGTCCGCGGTGGAGTCTTTTGGGATTTGCCTAAATTGATGTACATACATATGTATGATGTATATATGATTTGGCTTTAAGCTACAAATAAAATTGAAATTGAATTGACTCCCTGATAAATACATACGCATTTATTAATTTAATTGTTGATTTTCCGATAAACTTACCAAAACTACCATTTTTGCTTCTCAAAAGTTCATATTAGTTAACAAAATTCTTATAGAGTACCCAAACTTGTTTCATAAACGTGGACTGCTCCTCCGCCCTTATCTAATCAGATCTAAGTTTGTTATTCATGTGCACAAGAAGTTATAAATTCTCTGTTTAGTTGTTCCACAACAGTGGAAAATTACTTGGAATTCAATGTATATTACGTTGTAACACTGATTGTAATATAAGTCAGAGATTAGGGAAAACTATATTGATAAAATGGTCACAGACCAAAAAACTCGTGTATCGAATCTCAATGCAATGAAATTCTGTATTTGCATTCACAATTTACATAAATGCAATTCTTCAACACAAATACAAAATAACCTTAATTAATACTCTATCGCTACAGAAACTATTACCGGCGCAACAGGTTGAACCGTGCGTGTGCAGTTTCGGAGAGTCAAAGGCTGAGTGTGTTGTTAATCACATAAATAACACTAAACAAACAAGCCCTTCATTGCTCTCTGCGCTCATGAGTAAAATAATTACAAACACAAAAAATTATTACTTAATAAATTCATTTTTACTCTATCAGCGAATACATTCATATATTCTAGTAATAAAATTTAAATTTAATAACGTATAAATATTTTACAACACTTTATGTAATCATTCGACAGAATTGTAATATACATATGTTTTATTACATAGTACATAGCGGACTGAGCAGTCCGTACAAAAAAACGTAAACAGAGAGCTAGAAACGAAGAGAGCAGAGCAATGTTTAATTGTGTTAGTGTTACTCCCGCTATTTGCAATACACTTAACAATTTAACTCTCTTCGTTCGACCATTCACTGTCGGTGTGAGTAGAGTACATATTCTCTCCATTAGAGAGGCTCCATTAAATGAGAATGGAGAGCAGCTGGTAGTGAGCATGTGTTGATGTTTCCCTTATAAATGACCAACACTAATGCAGAAATACTCTGAGCAGGTTGACTTGAGTGAACCGATCTTTAGCTTGTCAGATACAGTTAGACTTGTCAACTGTGTAAAATGCAGTCACTTTTATAGAAGAAGGAAGTCTTAAAATTCTTTATTCGAATATGTCTATGAAAAAGGCTAGTAGTTTGATTTGCGCATCCAGCTTAAATTTAAGACGCATAAATTGAGCTCACTTTAAATTCACTGGTAAATTTCCATTAAAACTGTTTGTTGCCACAACGTGCCATTGTAGATAAGGCAATTAGGTAGCGGAAACAGAGAAGGCCGTGTGTAACATCAGCTGTACAGGGTGTATAATATTGTAATAACGCTGACGCAATTAGGATGACCTAGAACCGATAATGAGTTAAAAAGTCAGTGTATCTGTATATATCATCATAAAACCCGATCATAAAACTACAAACGAGAATTGACACCCCCACAGCATGCCTTTCAAATTTTTTCTAAAGTAAATAGGTAGAAGGCTACAGGTGAAATAAGTTTTTTTTTCTAACTTTTTGTCGATTTTTTAGGCACAAATGAAAAATGTGCCGACTGCCAAACTTTTTTTTTTAAATCATTTATAAGTTACATTTACATTTATTGTTCGTTTTTGTTAGTAGATAATAACCTGGTAAAGAAGTTTTTTTTGTTTTATTTTCTGTACTAAATTTATATTGAATCAATTCATTCTTTACGAATCATTTTAATTCTTAAGCCCATGTACATTTTTACATACATTTACAGACATTAAAGAAATATACAAATCGCACCCTTTGTGCTGCTTTCGTCACTAGCGCGGACTGCCATCCGCAGTGGTATTGAAAGCCAACTATTTACTAAGATTATCCCCGGCGTGGCACTCAATTTAATTAAAGCTCTCTTCAATCTGTCTTACACGCAATTGAGCTCAAAATGCGCGATTGTATTGCAAATTGTGTGTGGGACACTAAACCACCTTACCAATTTTTACTCTCTGTGTATGTTTTGTTCATCTTGATCTCATTTCTAAAAAAATGTTTGGAAACGTCTTCTGTTTTATGGAATGTATTGTTAGTATTGTTAAACATTTACGTTAGTTCCACATAATCAAAAGTGCAGGGCTTTAAAATGAAATAAGCAAAATTAAATCTGCTCAGATTGCATGCCCATTAAAATAAGTATGTACATACATTCACACTCTTGATAAGCTTTGCTAGATTGCTCTCTTTGCCTCTCTCTTTCAATTACCGGCTTTGGCTGCGGGTATAAAACGGGCGCGTCGCTTCAGTGTTTCGCAAACATTGTCAAAAGTGCTTTGAGTAGCTAAAGAGCGTACATACAAAATGCGTCTGGGCCAAACTGTTCCAAATTTCAAAGCTGAAACCACAAAGGGTCCAATCAGCTTCCACGAATGGCAAGGCAGCGAGTAAGTACATTGTACCTTTCTCTGTTTTAACTGCATGTTGTATCGAGGTTAGGTGAACTTCAAATTATCAAGTGAATACATACATACATACTTATACGAACGTATGTACATACATATGTACATAATATATACCAATTTAAAATGGAGGTTAGAATGTACACGCAAAGCACTTAAGCCTTATCCACTGCAATTTACGAATGCAATTTTAGTTACATAAATATTAAATTGAAAATTGCAGCTGGGTTGTGCTCTTCTCACACCCTGCCGACTTCACGCCCGTGTGCACCACGGAGCTGGGCCGCATAGCTGTACATCAGCCGGAGTTTGCAAAGCGGAATGCCAAGTGCCTGGCGCACTCGGTGGATGCTTTGAACTCGCATGTGGATTGGGTGAATGACATTAAGTCCTACTGCCTGGACATTCCCGGCGACTTTCCGTATCCGATCATTGCCGATCCCACACGCGACTTGGCGGTATCCCTTGGCATGTTGGATGAGGACCAGAAGAAGGATCCCGAGGTAGCCAAAACAATTCGTGCCCTGTTCATAATTAGTCCCGACCACAAGGTGCGCCTTTCCATGTTCTATCCAATGTCAACTGGTCGCAATGTTGAGTAAGTATTTCCTGATCAAAGTTTAAATATTACGAAAACAATATTGTTCGGATTTACAGTGAAATCCTGCGTGCCCTTGATTCCCTGCAGCTAACCGATCGCCTGAAGGTAGTTGCCACACCTGCCAATTGGACTGTGAGTATCATTTGATTGTTCACATTATTCGATATTGTTTAACGTCTTCTGTCAATTGAATCCTTAGCCTGGCACCAAAGTAATGATTGTGCCCTCGGTTACAGACGAGGAGGCGAACAAACTCTTCCCAAAGGGCTTCGATAAGGTATCCATGCCATCGGGCGTCAACTATGTGCGCACCACAGAGAACTATTAGTTAACTGTTTTCTTGCTTTTGACTTTGTGGTCACTAAATTCAATAAATTCTATACTTGTAAAATGTAAATGGTTAAATAACTTTTGAGCGGAAAAGGTCATCATCAATCTTGTCTTGAAGACTCACAATGAGAACAATTATATTTGTTATACATATAAATATTTTTTATTAAATTATATTTTATAATAAGTCAGTCAACAATAAATAACTCGGTGGAAAATTGCGAATTTTTCAATATTTATGTAGGTACAGGTTCTTTATATATGTAAGTACGTATTTATATATTTTATCAGTCAGACTAAACTAATGCAAATTGAATACAAAATGGATGGCTAATAAATTAGTAAATAATTAACAAGCATATATTTATTTGTGCTGGACTACGGATTAAGCGCTTCAAACAGATACCACAGCATACTGTTCAGATCCGATGCAAAGGGAAAGGTCTTGAAGTGCTGCGGCTGTTGCGACTCCATAATCGCCAGTTGATCGAAGAGTATTGACAGTTGCTTAAACAATTTGGAGCCGCGCAGCAAAGCCCTGTATTTGGCACTGAATCCGAATAGTTTCCAGAGGCACAAAACCACCAGATGGTGTTCCTCGAATGATTCCAAGCCGGTGTCACCTCCACCTCCAATTCCCCGTACTGGTTGGCACACGATGTCGCCGAGCAAGTTCATGAATGGACTCATTCCGACGAGCTGCATCCGATTGCTGTTACAGAAGCACATGTTGCGCAGGATGCGGAGACAACACTTGCGTATCTTGCTGAGGGGCGGCGAGCGACGCACCGTGTTCAGGAGCGCCGGCATGTGGCAGATCTTGTAGCCGAGCTCGTATCTGGAGAAGATCTCCCAGAAGGTTAGCCAACTGAGCATCACGTCTGGCTTCACTTTGCTCACACTGCTGCTGTTGCCCGGCAGAATCGTATCGAACATGTCCAGCACACGCATCTTGCCCAGACTGAGGCGTCCCTCGGCGCAGGAGCAGCAGTTGATCATAACACGCAGAGCGGCCTCAACAATGGCTTGTGAGTTGCATTTGAGATAGGCATTCTTGGCGCCGGGCAGCTCCTTTTTGGTTGTTTCGTGATCAGCCACGCGCACCATCAGCTGGAGCAGCGAGTGCGACTGACTGGACAGCACCTGAGACGTCTGCTTGCACATTTCAAAGGAGTGCTCCGTTAAGAACGTGGTCAGACGCACGGTCATGTGCTTAAGGATTGCCGAATGCGATAGCCACGGCCACAAGCGCAGGAGCACGCGGACAACTCGAGAGGCCGTCACCGTGTCCGTGATGACCGCCTGGGGCGAGTTGTGCCAGTGCATCATCATGTTGAGCAGAACAAGCAGATTATTGATGATGTCTCGGGACTTGTGGGCGCCCACGCGACGCACATAGACGGTGGCATTGCCCACACTGCCATCATCTAGAAATGTCTCCAGCAGCTGGATAACGTGCTCCAGCAGCCCATAATTACGAGCGGTGTCCACGGCTATAGCCGACTGCTTCAGAAGATTGCCTAGCACTTCGCAGATCTGCGAATGACTCTTGCTAGCCGGTTGCAGGAAGCTGAACGTCTTGGCCGGATAGTGTAGTTCGAACAACTGGTCCAGGGCATGGTAGAGGAAGACGACACCGTTGGTGAACTCCACGTGAGTTCTCCTTCCTTTCAAGTACTCGGCGATGGCCTTGTTGTTCGGCTTGGGCAATTCCTTCAAGCTCAAGCTCATCTTGAGTTGTCTCTTCAAAGCATTTGTGTCATTCTCTTTGTCTTCGTTGTCCGTGTCGCTGTCTTCCTCCTCGCCCTTGCTGTTCACAATGATGTGCGTTTCGTCCACATACGACTCCAAGACCTTCAGCAGATTGTGCTCTTCCTTCCCCCCCTGCGCCTTGATCAGCACCAGCGCGAGCGCGGCCAGCGTATACCGCTGAAGCTCTTCCTGCACATAGACCGGGTTCAAGCCGAACAGCATTAGATTCGCAAACAGCTCTGGATGATCCCTGAATTGGTCGCACAGAAACTCATAGGCATTCTGATCTTTGCAAAAGACCATCAGTAGCTTCAGGACTTGGACCAGCTGGTGCTCCGGCATCCCATGCTGCCAGAGCACGTCGCCAATCAGGGCGAAGAAGCTCTTGAGCAGCGCAGTGTCCCGACAGACGCTGCGCTGCAAGAACTCGAAATTGAGTTGATAACAGAGCGCATACAGCTGACAGATTTGTCCAGCGCACAGCTCCAGGTAGGCGCTTTGGTGCGGCTTATCGGGCGTTCTCAGCTTTAGGACGTCGCTGAGGGCGTTGGTGAAGGCGTGCTCGCAGAGTGTGGCACACCAGGTCGGCTGCAGCAGGACCAGGTTCACACAGATGCTCACATAGCAAGCAATGATCTCGCACGAGTTTTTCGTGCCCGATGGTTCCTTCTCCTGCTTCAGAGTGGGATAGAGCTGAAGGGTGGCCAGGGCAGTGTGGGCCTCTTGTAGGAACGAGTGACACTTCAGGAGCTCGCAACAGGCGTTTGCTCCAATGTGCGGCATCAGCAGCTCAAACACTCGAGCGGCCAACTCGCGGACCAGCATCTGCTCGTGACCGTCCAGCATCGTGCTCAGACAACAGGCCGCCAAGCCGCCGGGCAGAGCATCGACAAACTCGAGCAGAATGCTCGCCATGCTGTCGCCGCTGCTCCTAATCCAATTGGCCAACGACACCCAGGCCAGGGCGCGCACCTCTCCATCGCCGTGGCCGCATAGGCCAAGCAGATAGCGCAACACCTTCGTGCCACATCCGCTCTTGCCGGCAATGGGAAGCGGCGATTGCGACTGCTCATGCAGCTGGCAGATGACCAGGAGGCAGTCGCGCTGCCACTGGGCGCCAGTCTGGGTCGACGTGCGCAGGTTGCTCGACAGCTGCACAAAGTGCTGATAATACATCTACAAATAAGTAAGCAAGTTATTAAATGAAAGATTAACAATATATTGTGTATATAGTTGATTCTATTCACCTGCAGCTTGTTGTCGTCCAGCAGGAGCGGACACTCGCTCAGCTTGCTCAGGACTCTTAGCAGGCAGCGGACATGCTGCAGATTGCGCTCCTCGAAGTGGATGCGAGCCAGGGCGCTGAGCTCCATGAAGAGTTTGCCATACCAGGAGAAATGACCTTGGTAGTGCTCCTCACGCAGCAGCTCGACGAGGCAATCGGTGACCAAGTGCAAGAGACTCAGGGAGACCTTTGTATCGCGCAGTATGACAAAGAAACTATGATGTGTATCCGTGCCTAGAGCTGTGCATAGTCCCGTTGGCACCCTCGGCAAGCCGTGGCGCAAGCAACTAAGACACAGATCCAACAATGCCATGTACAGCTCGCGATCCGCCTCGTTGCCGGGCGAGACTTTCAAGTACTTGTGCATCAGCTTCCACAGATTGTTGCACGCAGCCGGCGGCACCTTGTCGTGCAGGAACCCGACGAACAGATGAATGCTAGCCACGTACTTCTGCAGCTCCTCGTGGTTGCTGCAGTTGCCGGTTGCCACCAGTTGATTCTGCAGCTGCACATCGACAAGGGAGGCTTGGACCAATGCCAGATCAGCCGGCCTCAGCTTCAGGGTATTACTAATGTCCAGAGCATGTAGTGCCGACAGTTTCATGTCCTCCGGCGAACCGCAAACCCGATGTGCCGTATAGAGGCGCCAATGCTGGGCAGCCAGTGCCTCTTTGCCTTCAAAGTGCTTGGCCAGCAAGTGATCCTGCAGTGCAAGCCCTTCGGTGGCAGCTGTGGGCGGCGAGCTGTGATCTATCTCGTAGCTAACCGGCACCATCAAGGGCGACAAATCCACGTCCATCACGAGGCGTTCTTCGGTGGACGTCATGTGCTCATGGAAGAGCAGCTGGAATATGCAAACGCTCACCTCGGTGCGCACCTGCGCCTCGAGTGGATGCATGTAGAGGCAGCGCAGTAGACAGCATAGGATCTCGCCGTTATCCTTGAACTCCTGACGAAACTGTTCGCTTCGGAAAAGCACCCTCAGGAGAATACTCACAGCCGGCTGCATTGCATCCGCGTCCATTAAGTTGTCGGTCTTTTCACGCAACAGCGGATTATGCAGAGCGTTTAGGCAGAGCATATAGGAGCCATCACAGTCGGTGAAGGCTTCCACGGCCTGCCAATTGTGCAGCAAGACATTCAGTTGGATGAGTGTGGATCTGCGTATGCCTGGCCTCATGTCCGGCGTCTCCAGCAGGCGAAGCAGTGCCTGCAGGCTGCGCATGAATGGCAGATTCATGCGCTCACTAAACAACTTGGAATAGTCAAGTGGCGGCCGCACTAGACAGAGATCAGGGCCCATCAGGGCCAGGCACAGTTGATCCGGAATGGGCCTGTATTTGTTTTGGAAATCCTGCAGCATCAGAGCATACGCCACACGTGTCTGGGCTTCGGTGCGTAGCTTGGCATCCGGATGGTACAAGTAGCAGACATTGCCGCGCATCGCCTGAGGCGGATCCAGATAATCGGTGTCCGGATTGAGCAGTTCAAAGAGCAGTTGCTGCAGCTGAGGATAATTAATGGCGCGACAAATGACTAGGGGCATCACTGGCAATACTATTTTGAATATCTCATAGAAGTCCTTGGTGTCGACCCGCTTGGCGAGTCCCAGGAGCATGATTAGGTAATCAATGCACCATTGCTGCAGCTGCACCTGCGCCTGCTGTGGCTGATGGGGCATCCAGGCGTGGACCAGCAGTTTGCGCAACAAACGGGTGCTCATGGGCAGGCCGAGAATATGCTGTCTGGCCAGCTCGATATTGCTGCAGCCCGTCAGGTAGTTGGTGTTGTTCAGAAAGGCGTGGAAGTGATCAACAACTGGCTGCTTCAGCAGGCGCAAGGCACTGCTCCGGAGTCGCTCATCGGGCAAATCGAATAACGTGCTGAGCAGAGACTCTGCCTCTTGGCGCAGTTCAGGCTGGGTGCCGTAAAAGGACGAGCATTTGACTATTGCCTGACAGAGCTGTTTTAGCAACTTCTCACTGCCAAGCTGGATGAGTACGAGGCACACTTGACGCTGTTCTCGCAACAGTTCCCTGGGTGCAAGTCGTGTTTTAGCCACCAACTGATTCAGTGCTGTGCTATAAGCCTGCTTCAGACGCACCATCTGCTGTTTCTCCGCTTGCGTTCCGCTTTTGAGCGAATCGCAGAGATCGCACAACTCCTGCATCCGCAGCGGGTCACAGGCTAAGTAAACGCTATCCGTCATGATTGGTTGTAGCAGCGCCCGGGCTGCCACTTTGTCCATCTTTGGGTTGGTTTTCAGATTCAGCGATGTGACGTCCATCAGTAACCCATTGAATATCAGCGATTGCAGTCGCGGAATCATCAGATTCCTGGTCAAGTTGGTCAATTCGTTATCGGGTCCGGCATTAAAACGCCCACAGTAGTCCAATAGATTGGGCACTATTAGACCCAGTCGCCCTACAATGTGATTCGGTACGGAAGCAGAGATTTGACAAAACGTTTCGATCACTTCAACGATAAGTTCGATGATGTGCCAATTATGGCGGCAGACCTCCAACTGCGGCGGTCCTAGCAGCTCCAGGCATCCGTTTAATAGCAACGTTAAGGCGCTAGAAATACGCAGCTGCTGTGGCGATGTTTCCAGAGACTCAATGCTAGCCGAGTAGGAGAGTGTCTTGCTACGTATGCTCAGTCGTCGCTGAAGAAGCTTGACGGTGTTTAATAGCGTGCGGTTAATCTGCATAAGCACTTTATCCGCATGCATTCGCTGAATGTGCAGAAGGCGGAGAAATATATGCGGCGTCTGCAGTAGATACTCAGCTGGGTAATCACATAGTTTAATCTGTAGGTTGGTCAAGTGATCCAGCAGCTCCAGATCAATGTCAATTGTAAGCGAGTCCACAATGGTCTTCATTGTGGCCATGTCATCTAGGCTGGCACGTGTCCAGGCCGGCTCATAATCAGCAGGGCCGAGCTTGAACCTCTCAAGCGAGAAGTCTCCCATTTCGCTATTGCTACTTTGAGACTCGCCTGTTAAAAGGGTATTGTATATAATAAGTTGCTAGGTCAGATGGCATTTACTGATGGCAATTACCTGAGCTATGGTCCCTGTCGACGGACGTCGTTTCATTGTACACGACAGCGGCCAGACTTTGTAGATCGTCGAGCAGTTCCATGGCACGTTTCGACTGCAGGGATGCCAATATCTTGCGAATCTTATCTAGTTCTGTGAGCAGTCGTTGACCAGGAATCTTATGCACAATCGCATCGACATAATTCGAACGCAGCAGCTCCAGCATCAATGCCAGCACACGATCGGCGGCTGCAGGTGGCGAATAGCCAAACCAACGTATCAGCTGCTTTAGCAGCAGCACTGGCTTGAAGTTGATCGGCTCGCCATGCTGAAGGCACCGTATAAAGCGCGTCTCAACCTGCTCCAATGCACGCATGCGAATTTCGGGTGCTTCGTTTGTCAATTTAGCGAGCTGCTGCTCTCCAAGCGATAGCGTTAGCTTCGATGATGTTGACATTATGAAGGTTCATCTGTAAATGATTTGAGCTAGAGACATTTAATCACTGCTTTTTTCACTTACTTATTATGCCTTGTGTCAAAATTTGAGTAATTGTAATTGTTGTGAGAGGTTTTCAAAGCGGCGTCAACATTCGCGCTAGAGCTGGATCATGTCGTTCGGACTAAGTTCGATTGAACCATTCACCAAAATGAACGAACGAACTAATGGTGCATTTACACTAGTTGATAAACAAGTCAACGTTGATATCAACTTTATCAATCCTAGTGTAAACAGCTGTCAACTTGATCAACTGTTGCGTTGACAGTAGATTGACAATGCGAAAAACATCAATTGTTGCTCTGAATGTAAACATAGTGTAAACACTTTGTGTCAACAGTTGAAGACACAATCGGCGCGTTGACAACTCAAAATTGAGTTGAGCTCGTGTTCATTCTTTTGCTTTGTGTTGACAAAGTTTATGTACAGATTAGACTGGCAACACTTCGCTCGCCATCCGATTTAATTAATGTTGTCTGTTTTTTTCAACTGTGCAATCTATAAAAATCAAAAATTATTAATAAAAACCTATTTAAAAATACATTTTAAT
Organism: Drosophila subquinaria; assembly: GCA_037043405.1. Lineage (NCBI taxonomy): Eukaryota > Metazoa > Arthropoda > Insecta > Diptera > Drosophilidae > Drosophila > Drosophila subquinaria. The sequence continues at coordinate 198,461 of JBAMBL010001685.1, forward strand.
TTGTTTGTATACATATTTATTGAACTATTCCTCTTGCTCTTTCTCGTCTTCAAGAGCTTCAATAAAAATTACTGCTGCCGGTATTTTTACTTTTTTAGCTGTTGCCATTATACTCATTATATCTTAAAGTGAACAAATTACATTTGTATGAATTAGCTTTCAGATAAATACATGCATATGCATGAGTACTTACCACTTTTTTCACTTTACGCAATTAACAAAACACAACAATATCGATTAAAATCACTTTCGATACATAAACATTATCGAAAAATGCTTAGCAGCGTGAATGTCAACGAATGTGGATATCAACTGGTGTAAACTACTCTCAACTTAATTATCAACGCGTTGGCATCTTGCGCGTTGCTCAACTCGAAAATTAGTTGGCAACCCGGTTTTTTTGTAAACTCAATCAACTAATGTAAACACAACAAATGCGTTGACGTTGGATATCAATTGTTGATATAGCTAGAATTGACGCTGCATCAACTAGTGTAAATGCAGCATAAATGCCTGATTGTAGGTTAGTGATGTAAAAAAACATCGATGCATCGAGCATCTTTAAATTGGTCAGAGATACAATAGCTACAAGAAGGCTTACATATGTCTTTTCAAAGTTCTCATCAAAAAGACCTCTTGTAGTTAGTGTTTATACCTTTAAGATAGGACTGTTTAAAACTTCTATGAAAGCACACGTTTTTAAGAGAAAATTAGCTTCATTTATCTAAAAAATTCTAGTTTTCTTCTAAAAATGGTATGGTTTTCAAACATTAGACATACACATTGTTTGTCGCGCCAATAACTTTTAAATTTTTTGTAGCTATACAAAATCAATGATTAAGTAAACAAATTAACTTTTATAGATTAAATAAAACAAACATTAAAACCCATTGTTCTGCAATGACAAACTTAAAAAAGTTGCTAAACAAACCCTTGGAAAATTTAATATGAGAAATTTTCGGAGTGGAATTGCGTGTGATTTTTGTAGCACACCTGATTCACATTTCCATCTTAATTTAGTGACTATGTTATTAAATAAAAGTAAATATGTGCTTCAACCTAAAACTATACAAAATAACTGATTCTGAACTTATGAAAAAAAAGAGCCAAATCGAAAAATAAAGTGCCATTGCGCCAACAGGAAAAAAAAGAGCCAGTTTTGGCGCAAAAACGCCAATTGTGGCAACCGTGCTCATACACCAAATATAGCCGCATCAGTCACACCAGTGTGCGCAAAGCACGGTCTCTCGCTAAACTGTGCTAAAAAACCTTTTCGCGCATCTACTTGCTGTGTTTGTGTTTTTCTGCGCGCCTCAAATCCGCCGATCTTTTGCAAAGATCGAGTTTTTTCGAGCCGAAAAAGTAAACTTTTCAATTTTGAAGATAGAATTTGTAAAATTTGTGAATTGTATTTTGTGAAATTGTACCAGAAGTTTTGTTGAATTTTCTCGAATATCTAATCTTTTTTGTTTCTCAATTTGTTTTTAGTTTTTTCTCAAGTTTGCTACCAAACCAAATTTAAAATAGACTTAATTGTTTTACTAAATTTTGCATTTTGTTTTTTTTTGGTTTTGTTTTTACTTAATTTATTGCTTAAATAATTAATTAATTAATAACTGCGCATATCTAAGTGTGACGCAACGCCACCTAGTGAGATACTTGAATTGACATATAAAGCTGCAGCGCATACGCAAGGACCAATAGCGCCATCTACCTCACAAATTGTTTACGAAGTCGAGATATTTATTAACTAATTTAAGAACCAACTCGAATTGAATTACACATACAATTCAAATTACAAAATTTTAAGATAGTATAAAAGTACAAATAAAACAAAACAAAATCTAGTTATGGTACACCGCATTTATAAACTGTTTTTAAAACGTGTTAAATCCGTTTTTCTTTTGGAAACTTGATTTACAAGGATTATAAACACTGAGAGCATTTAAATTTATAAAAAAAATCAGCCGATTCTCGTATGTGAGAAGCCATAATTTGAATTATATTAGCAATTTGGTAAAGGACAATCTAAGAACTGAACCCTGACAAAATTCTGTTATACTGTACTGTTAACAGTAAAACTGGGCAACTGCTATAAAATCTCGTAACAGCTCTGCAACGCCATCTAGCGAGATTTTTGTATAACTAAAATTAAAATAGTAGCGCAAACGCAAATGTAAACGTCTAGTAAGCGCCACCTGTCGAGCAAACGGGTTCTAGATAATTTGGCTGTGCAAGAAATTAGATATTCAGTGATGCAACCTGATTGTGTGCTTCCAATAAGTAAGTAAGAAATGGTGAGGAGCTCTGCTTTCCAATTGGCTTTAATATTTAATCTTTAATTATTACAGTCGACCAGCTCGGGCCAGTTGCAGCTGAAGGACGTCAAGTCGAAGTACAATCCGCCGCCGCACTGGCTGTCGTATCGAATTCCGCCAACACACTGATAGAAACGACTGCAGTCTCTGGTGTCCCTGAAGTATCCATCTTGGGAGCAATTTTCGTTGGAGCCACCATTGCCACCGCCGCCTGGCTTTGAGGTTGTAGGAGTAACGTTGCCACCGCCTCCGCCTCCGACACTCACACCCAAGCCTCGGTTCATTGCCTTGAGGAGAGGAAATTTCTCTCCGCAGCGACCGAGGAAGTCGTCGGTCTCGATGGACCAGGTCATGGCACCACCCAACTGGCGCGACTCCACCAGTTTCATCTTGAGCTCAATGCTCTGTACGTTGTCGTAGCCAACCCACTGATCGCCTTGGAAGGCGTACGGCGATTTGCTGGTGTCGTCAAACACAGTCTGCCAGTTGTTCGCGCAAATCTCGTGGTAGCCCAGGAATCCACTCTCCCGAGTGAACGTGCCAGCATTGCCGGCTCCTTTGCAGGGGGCGCCTGGTCGGTTCTGGGAGCTGTCCGCCATCTGGTAACTGTGGCCATAGAATCCGATGCCAAGGATCAGTTTCTCGGCCGGTGCACCTGCTCAAAAATTGTTGGAAAGATTAACGAATTTTCTAGAAAATTATACGAGTAGTCACAGACCTTGACGTAGCCAGTAGTCTATGGACTGTTCCACTTCGGGTAAGGGTGCATTAAAGCCCAAGTAGCCGTCGAAGGCCATATGGAAGTCGTAGGTCATCACATTAATGAAGTCCAAATGCTGGGAGATCGCGGGAATGTCATACGATTGTTGCGCAGAGGCTTCAGAGGCGCCTACGGCAATGCCTAATTCCAAGTGGTACGGGGCAAATCTTTAAGAGGCAGGCGAATAAAATCTATTATAAATGTGCAACTTCAGTTTTCGCCGACACGAATTCACTTACGCTTCCTTAATCTCCCGCAGAAGCGTTACAAAGTTCTGCTTATCCTGAGGACCGCCACCGCGCTGGGCGGGATATTCCCAGTCCAAGTCGAGTCCATCGAAGCCGTGTTGCCGAATGAATGCCAATGTGGTGGATATGAATCTGGAGCGTTTGGCCGGATCAGCAGCCATGGCCGAGTATTTTTCCGAGCCCTCGCCCCATCCACCCACAACGGCCAAGAACTTAAGTTTAGGATTTTTCTGCTTTAGGGCAATGGTTTTGCTAATGAAACCTGCACATTAAAAATGCGATTTGCTGAGAGGGATTCAGACATTAGCAACAATCACAGGCTTACCTAGTCCGTCGTCCATGTCGAGCCATGTGTCCAAGGACTTGAACTCTCCCGACTCCTCAATGCCAAAAAAGGTGTAACTGATGTGCGTACACAGGTTGGGATCGATGTTCGAGGGCTCGAATTTACCATCTCCAGGACGATAGTTGGCCCATGTTCCCCAGTAACAGTTGAGGATCTCTGCAACAGACGGTTCGTTAATCCCCTTCAGTTTGGAATCAACTAATCGGTCATACTCACTCTCACTGGAAACCAGAGAAGCCAGCGTCAGTACCAAGCACACCAATAACTTCATGTTTATGTTCTGACCCTCTTCGCATTTTGCCGCCACTTTTATAGGTCGGGCAATTTGGGAATTACGACTTATACGGGTACGGGCACGACGCTTACGTACGGGTAGAATACGCTTATCAGCGATGTTCAGATAATGCAGGCATAAGGAAATACAATTACTCAGTATTGTATATTGCATCTGATGGAACATCTAGATTATAATATCTATACATTCTTTCAGAGCCTCAATGATACGCATAAATTTAAATTTTTGACTTTTGTGTTAAGTGCATCTTGATAATTATGCTCTTTAATATTCATGCCTAAGTTGTAATTCATTCAATTTCTTATACTATACGAGTTTAATCTATTTAAGTATTATTGTGATAGCGGTGATTGTTGACCCCATAAGAACGAGCTTATTTAATCATTTATAAATAGCAATTTGTATAATACCAATTTATTTATATTGTGTTGATTTTTTGCAATCAGATACCGATTAGGAAGCTATTGGACTTACTTGGAATTGCAGCAAAGTTTAGAGAACAGTCATTTAAGATATATTTGACAAAGGCATGATACAATATATTATCAGTTATGTAACCAAGAACGTCATGACGATATATATGAAAACAAATCTGACTGTGATTCATTGGAAAACCAGAGAAGTCAGCGACATTACAAGCACACAAATAACTTTATGTTTACGATCAGACCCTCTTCGCATTTTATCGTCACTTTTATAGGTCTCACAATACGGTAACTACGCCTTATACGGTCTAGGTTCTTAGCAATATGGAGATTCAATTGTTAAAAAATAGATAAGACAATTGCTCATAAAGTATTGGCTACATTGAGCAAAATAAGAAATTCAAAATAAAGAAACAATTCTTGTTTATTTAATAAGGATCCTATTCGATTTAATACCATGTTTCAGGGAATATTTTTACTTGTATTTACTTTTGATCAGTATGAACAGACGAGTGACTTCTCATGCAAGCAGATCAGCTTCATCTATTTTGGACGTTTTGCACCTCGAAAAATTCTTCGGCCTTAGTTTATTATTCAATTCTCCCTTTTCGTTATGATACGTATTGTATCTTAATTGGTTCAAAAGACATTATTCTTGCAACTCAAAATGAGAAAATTTCCATCCTTTTAACGGTAGGAAACAAGCTGTTTCATCGTATTACAAGCCAAGAAGAAATTCCAATTCAATATACTATTTTTAGCTCTACGTTTTAATATTATAATTCTGTTGACCAAGACCATTCTTGACTTTATTAGAAACATTTCCAATATTGCGTTATCAATTTTTAACAGCGCAAAAATTAAGAACTGCGAGTGACGGATTTGACAATATGCTACATGTATACGCCTTAATCTCATACCCTGAGGGGCATATTAAGTTTATTCAAAAGTATGTAACAGGCAGAAGGAAGCATCTCCGACCCCATAAAGTATATATATTCTTGATCAGCATCAACAGCCGAGTCGATATAGCCATGTCCGTCTGTCCGTCTGTCCGTCGGTCCGTCGGTCCGTGTAAACGAAAGGATCTCAGAGATGGTAAGAGCTAGGACCACCAAATTTGGAATGAAGACTCCCTATAATGTCAGGCAGGACAAGTTTATGTTAAAATTTTGCCACGCCCACTGTGGGGGGCGTAATTCATCAAAAACTGACATCGGGATTTAATTTCGGGATTTGAGTCAAATTTTGAAATTTTTGTTTATTTCAACGGGTGTAGGATCATGCCCAGAGACTAATCACCAAATTTCAGCACGATTGGGCCATAAGTAGTGAAGATATTAACGATTTTTCAAACCCCTTTTTAAATGCAATTCTATAAATAGAATTAATAATGATTTAATTCGTTTTGTATTTACTCTAACGGAATGTACATTGAGTATGTAAGTATATCGAGTTTGCCAGCATCAGCAAATGTGTCGAAGTAGCCGAGGTGATAAGTGTTCGACTAGCAACCAGGAAGATCGCGGTTCGAATCTCGGTATGGGTGCGGTGCAGATGACTTTTAATTATTAATTGATTTCATTTATTTAAATTTTCTTTCTAATGATAGAGACACGCACCCATGCGCAATGGGTCGTGGGTTCGAATCCTGGATTGGTCAACCAATTTTATTTTGTTGTTTTTATAATTTTTACTTTTAATACATTTTTAAAATATCGTGCCAATTGGTTAAAATCACTCATTTATATTTTAAAATTTAAATGGATGTAGCTGCCAAAAAACCGTTAGGTCGATAAATAAGGATAATTATGGGAATAACATGGGCATCAAATCTTCGGCGTGCCGGCGCCTAGGCTCAGGGTATATTACTGTCGAGTGCACTCGACTGATCCGCTTGTTTGAGAATATCGACAGGACTTGATCAAACTAGAATTTTATTTTGTTGAAAATAACAACAAAAAACAAGAAAAGCCAGTGAAACTGCTGGTGATTCACTCGATTATCATCGTGGCATGAAGTTTTCTACATTCGATCGGGACAATGAGAGAAACTGCGCCAATTCTTACACTGGCAGATGGTGGTACAATGCACCGCAGGAATGGGCATCAATTGGAGCAAATTTCGAAGTAACACGAACTCGCTTAAAGAAGCCGTTATGATGATACGGCCAAAGAAGTTTATCGAAAGCGTCTAGCGTATGAAAAGCTGTTACATCAGTCTTATTTAATGGCTTGTGAGATTCATTAATTTGTTTTGCAAATATGCATTTTTATAGAGAATTTAAATTAAAGTATGCACTCTGTTCTAAATTAGTGTTAAATCAACTTCAATAAAGCAGGGACTGCAAATAATGATTACACTAGTTTACAGCCATTTCGCTTCTTATGTCTTAGTGTACTTTTCTTATGGAATTTGGAACACTAAACACGAAAATCGCACTTATAAATTTATTCATGGAAGCGTTTTCGAAATACAGTCGAACTTCCCTAACTCGAATCACCATTATCCACGAAAAAAGTTCGAGTTAGGGAGACTTCGAGTTAGGGAAGTAGAATTGTATGAAATTTGCCTAGTATTGCCACTCGATTTTGTTCGAGTTAGAGAGACTTCGAGTTAAGGAAGTTCGAGTTAGGGAAGTTCGACTGTATTCATTTTTTTCCGAATTTTCGAAGTTGCTCCGACATTTTAGAGTATACCAAGAGATCTAAGTAACTGATGTGGCCAAATTAAAGGTAACAGATCCCTCTACAACTTTCTCTCATTTAGTTTTGAGATCGGTTTAGTAGTTCAGAAGCTAGCGACTTTAATAAGTTTCAATTTCCGGTGTTTTTGTGATTTTTGGGGCTCGAGAGGTCACAAATCGCCCCAGAAAATGGCGGAGTAATACGTTTTTCAGTGCAAGACCAAAAATTATGTTTTTAACAATTTTCAAGTTTGTTTCGTATGACAGCTATATGATAGAGCGGTCGAATTTCAACCAAATTAAGTCAGAATGTGTGGGACCATCCTATATGCATATTCTGTTAGTTTGGTTTAGAAATCTCAAATAAAAAAAAAGTTTTTCATACTGAGACTTGATTTTCGACTGATCGTTTCTATAGCAACTATATGATATAGTAGTCCGATCCAAATTTAAAAACAAACTAGACCTGTGTCCGGTATATAGCAACCTTTGTACCAAATGTGAAGTCTCTAGCTATTATAGTTTCTGAGATCGACGCGTTCAAACAGACGGAAAGACGGACGGACGGACATGGCTCAATCGACTCGGCTGTTAATGCTGATCAAGAATATATATACATTATGGGGTCGGAGATGCTTCCATCTGCCTGTTACATACTTTTAAACAAACTTAATATACAGGGTATACAATTTAAGAGATGTTACCAAAAGTCTCCAACAACATTGCAATCATTGATAAAACAAACAACTTTTAATTTTGCAGCATACACACTCTTATGCTTATCGTTCTTTGGGTAAATATTTTTCACAACTCTACCATGAAGTCTGACTGCTCAGAATTTAGAAAAGATCAGTTCGATATGCTGTTAAAAATAATTTGCACAGTCACTTTGCTCTCTGAGGCACTTCTCTTAAGCAATTGCAATGAGGCCAAATCTACAGGAATCCACGACATTCTGATTCCCAGCTTCAGTATGATTCCTTTGAAAGTTGCCTGTGATACGGAGACTCGGGAAAGAGGATGGACGATTATCCTGAGGAGAATGGATGGAAGCGTAAACTTTAATCGGACCTGGAATGAGTACAAAACGGGATTCGGAAACCCGGAAGGAGAGTTATTTTTGGGCCTGGACAAAATACACGCACTGACTGCTGAGAGGAATCAGGAATTACTTGTCTTTCTCAAGGATATTAAAGGTGCTGAAGCTTTTGAGATGTACGATGCATTTGCAATTGGCGACGAGGACGAAAAATATGTAATGCGCAAATTGGGCAAATACTTTGGAAATGCTGAAGATTCACTGCACAATCATCTTGGCAGGAAGTTTTCCACATCTGATCGGGATAATGATATTAATGAGAAAAAATGCGCCAAAATATACTCTTGCGGCTGGTGGTCCCGCAGTTGTTACATCAGGTATGTTAAAATGTTAATTGATATCTAAAGCGTTGTTTATAAATTTTAGTTCTTACAGTTTCTTGACGGGAACATATAATAGCACTGAGGGAAAGGGCGTCATTTGGAACACTTTTCGAAGTAAAGGGGAGTCTCTTAAAACAGCCGTTATGATGATACGGCCAAAGAAGTGAATCTAAAGCGTCGACTGTATAATAAGCTGTTGCTGTTATTAATTTGTTTTGCAAATATGAGATGAAAAGTCAGTATGTCTGTCTGTTTGTTTGTTTGTTTGGATCAAATCGTTGATTTAGCTTAAAAGTTTGAATTAGGACTTGTTATTCCTAGGTAAGCAATCAATCCTGCACATTGCGGACATTCATAACAAACAACTTTTCCTTAAAAACTTTGAAATTACATTCATAAGAACAGCTTTACCCATATACTACATCACGGATCGGCACCAACACAGTCATATGTTGCATTACGTTAGTGTGCAACAGAAACAAATTGTAGCAGCGACGCAGTTTATACTGTACGTGAGCGGCAGCGCAGTAGCAGCGCAAGTTTCCTATGCGCACGAGATAGGGCCGTGCCGACCTTTGTACGTATACTACATGCGTCAACATCACTTACGAAGCAAATATACCAGATGCGTTTGATATTCCAGAATGGAATAACTTTATTTATAATTGCTTATTTGATATAACTTCTTTATTACTTTGCTTATTTATTTATTTATTTATTTATTGTCAGGCTAAAAGCAGCCGACACAACAATTAATTTAAAAATATGAAATTAAAATTAAAAAAACCATATTACATTTAAGTCGTAAAATAAATTTAAATTAAAATTAAATACTCTGGGGAATCTAAAATGAAAAAGAAAATTTTTGGCCCAACATTTGCTGCAAGGATTGGGGAAAACCCAGAAAAACCCAATCAGACCAAAATGATATTAATAAATAGTTAGTTGGTAAGACTAGTTAAACATGATAATATAGAGGCTTTAACAGTGGGCGGAGAACGCTCGAAACTAATCGTACGGTACAGACTATTATAATCAGCACACAGAATACGAAGAGGTTCGTGCAGTTCCCAGTTAGTGGAACAACGTTGAAGATATAAAGGATTAAAGTTTCGAGTTACTCTAGAAGGTACGTTGAAGGTTATTTCATCCAACAAATCAGCAGTAATTTGTGGATGAACATTACTCCAAGCATAATTCTACGGTTAGTAAGAGAGGGAAGATTGAGTAAGAGTAGTCTACTAGAATATGAAGGCAACTGAATTTCTGAGTTCCAACTCAAGCCACGTAAAGCAAAAATTAAAAATTGTTTTTGAACCGACTCTATCCTGACACGATGGGATTCATATTGAGGAGACCACACACATGATCCATACTCAAGAATTGGCCATATTATAATTTTTGCATTTCATTTATTTTAGTCTGAATCTGATAACGCATTGTAGGAGGTATTTCTGATAAAGTTGCGAATGGTTATAAATAATCCTGTCTGCGTGTTATTTCTAAATTTATCAACAGATTAAGATAAGCAAAATATTTAATTTATTGAAGCTTCATTTTTACGCGGTGTATAAAAAGGTCGTAATGAACATTCAAACGCAAACTATTGTTTTCTTTGATAAAAAATTATTTGATTTTATTTTATTTTTATTTTATTTATTTAGAAGCAAACATTGCTGCTTAGAAAAATTTTATAAAAGAAAATTTGTTTAAATTTTTTTTTTAGTTTTTAGATTATTATAAACAAAAAAATTGGGTTTAAATAAAATTGTTTTTATTTCCCCCTCTGGATGAGGATTATTTTTAAATTTTGTTCTTTGACCCAATACTCAGAATTTTCGAATTAACTCTTAAAGTTTTTTATGCTAACTTTAAAAATAATTTTTTTTTATTTATTAACTATATTTGATTACAAATGTTTGTTTTTGTGACCTTTCTATATTGTAGAAGTAAGTTTTAGTTAACTTGAGGTCAAGTAATGTCTATAAGACACCAACAAACCACAACACACAAAACACTTGCCAAAAATGCAAGGAGCATGGCTCGAGCCATGTTGTTTGTTGGTGTCTTATAGACATTACTTGACCTCAAGTTAACTAAAACTTACTTCTATATTTGATTACTCCAAGAAGTAATTTTAATACTTTGAATTCATAATATTTAACCCTTTGTATGGTAGCGATGTATATATAAATCATACCGATTACACTTATATATCTCGGTACTTAGAATAAAAATGTGCAATGTTAATATAATGCAAATTATACAAAAGTAACACTACTATAACTATATTTTGTCAAAAAGAAAAAAGTTGTATACAAGAAATTCAAAGAACTAAGAAGAGTTGTGCTTCTTAATTAATATTTTCAATTTAAAAAAAAATCCATTAAAAAATTGGATATTTTTCAGTTAATGCAACCAACAATTTATAAAATGTACCAATCTTTCAAAATGTTGTTGCCTTAAAGTTTATGCTAAACAGATGAAACAACGCAAAATTGCAATTGCGAACAATCCAATCTAGTTATTAAAATATCACTCAATGTTAACTCAATTATAGCTGTGGGTGTAATGAAATCTTGTTTTTTTCGAGCCAAAGTCTTTTTTAAGAAAGTGCTCCGGTTCGTCAACAAATGCAAAATAACCATAAAGTAACGGTGACGAAGGCTATGCATTTAAGAATAATTTCTGCATATATTGTACTTATTTAAATATCATTCATCACAAAACTAGACTTTTACTTCGTAAAGGGTTTTCTTTTAAGAAAATCGAAAGTAATATTAATATTATTTTGATTAAAAAATCTGCAAACGGGCCTAATTGGTATTTTCCAAATATTTTTTTGAATATTAAAAGAATTATTTAAATCAGTTAAAACAATTGTTATACCAATAATAGAATACTGAAAACTGCAATTATTAAAATTATTAAATTATTAAATTAAAATCGAATTGTTAAAATTAAGTACAAGCTATTTTAAAACAATTGTAATACCAATCATAGGATTAAATCTATTGTAATATGTTGTGACTAGTGCAATAATTATAAGTTCCTTAATACTTGTAGCACTAGGATGTTAAATAAATAAATAAATAAAAAAAAAATAAATAAAATAAATCTATATGTAGTTTAATTTATATACAGATTAAACACTCTAAAATTCGTAAGCTTAGCGTTTGTGCATTTTTCTTCTCTCCTTCTCAACCTCAACAATAGGCGTGAATTTAAATTTTGTTTTTGATTCAAGTGCATCTTGATGCTTGATACTCCTCGTGGTTCCTGGGCTATAATTCATTTTATTTCACTTACCACTTTAGTTTAATCTATATAAGTATTATGGTGGTAGGTGTGATAGAATTATTTATAAATAGCTTTTAGTGTAATTCCGTTTGATTTAAATTATTTTGAATATTTTCCAATCAATCCCTGATAAAAGACTCTACTGAATCCAATTGAAAATGCCGAAGACTTTACAGAAGACGAAAATTTTACCTCAATTGGAATTGCTGGGAATGCCAAGTTTAAAGGTCATATTCAACAGGGCTGCAATGCTCTTTCAACAAGCACATCATCTGTTCTCTTTTCACATACATAATAACTGATTACTTAATTGATTATCAACTGGGAAGTTAGTACACAACACGGATAATATGTATTTATCGGAAAATAATGCATTTTGGATAAACATATTTTTGTTAAGTAAGCGATAGCTGAAGACGATCCGAGCTCAAGTCGTGGTAGGTCCGATACAAATTTATTTAATTTAAACTACAATTTTTTTCTTTTTGTTTTATATACGGCTAGAGAGCTGAAATTTTCACATAACATAGCCGAGACAATTTTATCGTACAACAACATTTGACCTGAAAGTCTGTTCAACTCCTTGTAGTGATCATCAGTATCAGTGTTACTCGTTTGTAAAAAAAAATTAAAGTTTTGAAGACGCCTTTTACATCGATCATGGAGTGCAGAAGAATTATATCCTACACCGAGCCTTCGTCATCACTTTATGGTTCGCTAATTTGGAGCTATAGTGTTCAATAATATCAACTTCATTGCTTTCAATTGCTTTTGAATATTCCATCAGATATGGGCATGTTGTGATTTCGATCTGCTGTAAACCAATCGAGGACTATTTTATCAACATTTTCAAAAATTGTTTTTTTTTTCGGTTTTTTGCTGCACGCAGAAGAAGTTCTTGATTCAAATGTCGGCATAATTAACTCTCTATATTTTCATATAGTGGCAACTCGCTGGGATTTCCCCGAAAAATTATGGAAGCCGAATTTAAAGTAATTTGCTCAGTAAACGCTATTGGCACTCGATTTAGTTCGAGTTAAAGACGTTCAAGTTATGGAACTTCGTCTGTATAAATTTGTTATTCAGTACAATCCTGATAAACCGGACAACAAAATGCTACTGACTTTAAAAAAACCTAAAAATAAAATAAAGACTATTTTTCATATTGCATCAAATATTGATAGAGAACAGGCAATATAGGTTAGAAATTCGGATAATTGTCTGGTGTCCAGCTTAAGATTGCTTTACTTTAGATTACTTCAGGATTAATGAATACTACCAAATAAACAACCAAAAAGATTGGTGATAGATTCCCCCAAATACATAGATAGATTGAAGTATTTGTATTCTTTCAGTTCTTTATTTAAGTCAAATTTACCAACGCAACTTTCTGTTGATGGTCTTGAGGAGAGGGTAAGTCTCGCCAGAGACCGCGGTAGTCGTCGGTTTCCAGAGACCAAACCATGGCGCCTCCTAGGTTCTTGCGAAGGGCGAAATCCATTTTCCACTGCACACTGAGAACGTTGTCAAAGCTGACCCATTGGTCTCCGGAGTAGGCATAGGGAGCGGCGTTGTTGTTGTCGAAGACAGTGTGCCAGTTGTACTGGCAAATCTCGTTGTATCCCAAATAGCCACCATCACCGGTGTAGGCGCCGGCATTACCGACACCACGGCATGGAGCTCCTGGCCAGTTTTGGGAGGGATTGGACAGTTGGAAAGAGCGGCCATAAGTGCCGACTCCGAGCACAAGTTTATGAGCGGGGGCACCTAAAAATTGGATTTAGGTCAAACTGAAGTAACTCTCCGCTGGCGGAACTTACCCTGGCTGAGCCAGTAATTGATGGAGTCCTCGACGGCCCATTGCGGGGCATTGAATCCAGTCTTTCCATCAGAAGCCATGGCGAAGTCATAGGTCATAACGTTGATGAAGTCCACCTGCTGGGCGATGTTGGCAATTTCATAGGAGTCTCTGGCAATGGACTCTCCAGCACCGACAGCGATGCCCAGTTCGTAACGGTAGGGTGCAAAGCTGTAAGTATGTGAAACAGATGTGGAAATGGCCTGGATTTGGTTAACTCAATAAGAGTACTTACGCTTCCTTCAGCTCGCGCAGAAGAGTGACAAAGTTGGAGCGATCTGCCCAGTTGCCACCGCGTTGGTTGGGGTACTCCCAGTCCAGGTCCAAGCCATCGAAGCCATTGTTACGCAGCAAGTTGAGAGCGGAGTTAATGAAGTTCCGACGCTTGTTCCAGTCGCCGGCCATGGCCGAGTACTTCACCGAACCCTCGTTCCAGCCACCAATCACAGCGAGAACCTTCAGGTTGGGATTGCGGCTCTTCAGGCCAACAGCTTGTCTAATGAAGCCCAAGTCATAGTCCAGCCATGTGTCCAGCGATTGAATGTCACCATTATTGTTGATTCCGAAAATGAGTAACTCAGATGTGTGCACAAGCTGGGATCGATGTTGGACACATCAAACTTTCCATTGCCAGTGCGGTAGTTTGCCCAAGTTCCCCAATAACAGTTAACAATGCCTGGTAACATAACAATGGTAATTGAAATATGTAAAGAGGAAACTCTTTCTTCTATTTAGATTCACTTACGCTCGCCAGCAATTATTTGGCCGAGAGAGAGAACCGCGAGGAGCGCTAATAACTTGCCCATTTTAACAAATTAACAATTGCCAATTGTTGTCTTGAACTAGTTGCTGCCTCTTTTTATACCGTTTCTCTTATCGCCTGTGCAGTGATAGACTGACATATTTATACGATCTCTTTAAGAGGTGATTTATATGAGTTCAATTAAAATTTTACTATCTTAATTTTGATTAGCCCAAATACTACGCGTTCCCTTTTCTATGTTATACCCTGTGCTAGAAGTGGGATGAAAAGTGTATATATGTATCAATCAGCTTCCGGTTAGTTTTCGTAGATAACTTTGTTATTGATCAGCTTTTCCTTGACTGAATTGCATACCTAACTTTTATCGACAACAGCTTTTGGTTTTATTAATAAAATTGTAATTGAAATCATAGCAAAAATAGGGCATTTACTAAACAATTACTCGTAATTCTAATTTTTTTGGCCATTCATAAAATGAAATTCATATTATAATTTTAGTATTTGATTTATTCTGGCATGAAATTGATAACACATTGAAGGAGGCATTTCTGATAAAGCGGAAAGTGGTCATAAACATTTGTTTTGTTTTGAGTTTATGGTCAAAAGATTTCTTGAAACATACAGATATGAAAAAATTTCCTTAATTAATTACTTATTATGCCCTGTGCCCATTGACAATGGGCAAAAAGGGTATAATGAATTTGAGAATTGTATGTATGATCAATTTCAATAGTCCGTCTCTTTGAACTCGTTGATCTTAGAAACATTAAGAGCTACAGACTTTAAATTTGGTATGTAGGTTCCTGAATACCGGACGCAGATCAAGTTTATTTCTAAATTTGGATCGGACCACGTTATCATATAGCTTGCCATAGGAAAAATCAGTC
Source organism: Drosophila subquinaria (assembly GCA_037043405.1). Classification (NCBI taxonomy): domain Eukaryota; kingdom Metazoa; phylum Arthropoda; class Insecta; order Diptera; family Drosophilidae; genus Drosophila; species Drosophila subquinaria. The sequence continues at coordinate 213,769 of JBAMBL010001685.1, forward strand.
GAAATTCAAGCTCTGACAGAAAAAACTTTTTTGTTTATTTTTGAATATCCCAATCATTCTGACAGACTACACATCTTGACCAAATTTGGTAGAAATCGGCTTACTTTAACATATAGAATAGAAGGAACGATTGGTCGAAAATTAAGATTTAGTATGAAAATTGTTTTTGTTTCTGGAGATATCGCAACCAAACTTACAGATTCGACATTTTTATTGTCTTACTTAACCTGACTAAATTTGGCTGAAATCAGTTTACTATATAATATAGCTGTCATAGGAAAAATTTGTCGAAAATTTAATGCAGATATATAGAACGGCCTAACGGCGTGGAAATATGTATGAGGATATTGGAGAGCCTGGGTACAGGGCATTCTACAGTCGAGTGTACTCGACTTCAGGGGGTAGACGAAAGAAGAAAGCAGGGGGCGTCGCCCAAGGGCTGTAATTCAAAAATATCACGAAGGCGACAAAAAGCTACTTACGAATTCAATCTCTGTAGTATGAGCGATATTTTGCTAATTGCGAAATACATTCATCACTCAGAAGTAAATGACAGAATGAAGGTGGTATATGTATGTAAGCTGGGCGGAGATGAGCAGTTTAGCGGCAACCATGCGATCATCACTGCAAGCTACAAAAGTGTCGCTGCAACAAAGCAACAATTAAAGAAACACTAACACATTCATAACCACGTATTAGGCAGAAGTCAGTCGTCGCATAGAAGTTGCAGAGAAAAGTCGCAAAATGCAGACGTCGATTAATTATCATTAAAACCAAGTTTTGTTTACCATTAAATAATATTATTAAACTCAGCAATATTTGGAACTGAATAAATCTAAATAACTAAAATTCTCTACACGTATTTGTGAATAATAAAGAAATTCTGTTAAGCTTATATTCAAAATTTATTAACAACACTTTAGTTTAATTTTGCAAGTTACAAAATGTATAAAAAAGAGTTAAAACTATTTTTCAATTTCAAGATTCATCAATAATAGAATGAAATTTATTAAATAATCAAAAAACATAATTGAGAAGCTCTCATCTAGCTTTCAGTGAGGCGTGGAAACAGCAGGTGTTCCAATTTCGAATTCCAGTACGTGAGACTCCAAATGCATCTAAGATGCAGAGTTTAACTTGGTTAAATACTCGCAGATTTGGGCTGCTTGGGATTATTAAGATAAGGGGCGGATCTTAGTTTGAGACATAGATCTCGAACTCCTTGTAAGCCAGCTCCTCGCCGGCATAGGGTATGTAGCAGCAGCCGTGAGAGGCTTGCACCTTTCCGACTGTCACGGTGCCGTCGTGGGTGGCGCGGCCGATGAAGAGGGGCTCGCCTTCGGCGGTCTCGCCGGCAGGTACGGCATTTGGTGGAATGCTACCAGCCTCGACGGGCACCCAACGGCCGCCAGCGGCGCAGAGAACTTCGTACTCGTTGTGTCCATGCTCACCGCCTCCCCAGGCAATGTATGTCACGCCATGAGACGGGTGCAGTTTGCCGGGAATGAGGTCGCCCTCGTGACGGGCGCGTGCAATGTATAACTGCTCGCTGCTATCGAAGCCGCCCTGAAGAGCATTTGCCGGTACCTCGCCATTGGCTGCGGCTACCCAGCAACCGGGTCCGGCTCCAGTTGGCGGAGAGAAGCCGATTGGTGAGGATTGCGGAGCCTCTGTAAGATGCGATATTAATTATGAAAACGTTGATGACATGCTATAAACGATGTTGATCGTACCGTCAATCTGCCATGTGCCGCTTGCACCCCAACCCGTGCAGATGCCCACATAGTTCACCGGGAACAATGATCCGGCATCGTAAGATAAGAAAGCTGCAGCGTCGCCCTCATGACCAACAGTGATAACGTTGTCGTACCAACGCACCCAAAAGCCTCGGAACTCGCCAGCGTTCAGAATGCCTGGTGTCGGCACCTCGGCAACGTCCGGCTTTTGGCCATCCTTGCGAATGACGGACTTGCTATTCTCCCATCCGCCGATGAAAATCTCGTAAATTGGTAGGTCCTGCTGGGAGCCTGGGCTGAGCGCAATGTGGGCATCCTTCGGAGAGCGCACCTTGAAGGTGAAAACTCCCCCGCTAGCCGGGAAGAATTGGTATTCCAATTTATCGGGGGTATTGATTTCTGAAATAATAATTGTTGATTAATTCTTGTTAAATTAAAGAAGCTAAATTAACAATATGAAATCAGCGAATCTGACTGGGTTTCTCTGGGTTATCACAATTGCATTAACTAGAGAAATTATGTGAATTACTTATTTAAAATGTATTTTAATTTATCATTTGAAAAAATTGTTCCTTATTAAATTTAAATTTTTAAATCATTTTTATCGATTGCTGTAAGTTCACATTAAATATTATACAATAAATAATTTAAGAGTAATGTTGTTTGATTTGAGACTAGAGAGTTTCTTTAATTTGTTTTTTATTTAGTTGAGAGATGTTCGACAAAACATATAAAAACAGATGTTGGATTGTCTATGTTGTTGTTTTCGCATTTGTTATTTATCACAATGACGCATTTGATGTCATTCCGCATGATGTCATTTTCTGTCGTGCCGGCGCTTATTCCCATGGCATTCTCTAGAGTCTACCGTAGAGCTCAGCTCTCAATTGAGCTAAGCTCGAAAAAATTATATTATATAGTACACAACTACAAACAGACTAGTTAATTTGCAAGTATTTGACTTTCAAAACATACAATATCATAAGTAGCGAGTTCTCTGTCTGTATGGAAACAAGAATTTGTTTGTATCTCTTAGATACTTTTAAGCTAAAAGCTGTTTTATTTATATGAACGCTAGACTGATTTGTATTTGTTTGTAGAATGAATAACAAAAAACGTTTGCTAAAATATCACAGCACAGCAGCTATTGTGGCGAATGACATCATCTTGATGCACCTCGAGGTCAACCTACAGTCAAGTACGAGCATTTGCCTCATATTGATTAGTGTCAAAGTTCAAAGGGGAGATAAGAAAGTATTTGCTATTTATTGCATTTATTTTAGCCAACTTTTGGTGACTCAGAGTCAAAAAGAGAGCATACATATACATACATAGAAAGTAAATACATAAAAGTATTATGTGAATATGTATGGCTATAAATAATAACGGTTTCAGTATGATAATTGAATTTGGATGACCAAACTGTGAAAGTGGCAACTGTATAAGCAGGCGCTTTATTTGTTTTTCTCTTTATTTGTAATGCAATTCAATGCCGTGATCTGTTTACAATAACTTACTGGCACAACTGTACTAACTTCACCAAGTTTTATAAGCAAGTAATAAAAAGTATGAAAACTCGATAGAACTTTCTTGAAAATTTGCTGGTCAAACAATTTTCTTGGCTGTCGGCCAAATAAACAAACTATGCGAATTGCAGCCGGCGTCATTGGAAAGTCGAATTCTTGTAATTAGCCAGCACAGACTTTACTATAACCGTTTAATTCATTATATATGTGTGAAGGCAACTAATCTATTTTTCCTTCATTCCGTTATCCATTGATGACACCCGCGAAACCATAAGAAACAAGCACAAACACACACAGACGAGACTCACCAATTGGCATGTTTGCTGATTTGCTTGGACTCAACGTTGTTCGCTGACTGAGATTCTAATTCAAACTGACTCAGTGAGAAATTTTGAACAGCGAAGTAAGCACCTGCTTAGCCGCAAAGAGAGACAGATAGACAGAGAGAGAGTGAGAGTGAGAGACCAAGAAAGCTGTGAGCGTAGTTGTGAAAGCTTTAAGCTTCAAGCTTGCTAAAAATACAAGTGTGTCTTGGATCAGTCACGGGGTGGGACGGAACGTTGGGAGAGTGTTAGACTGTACCTATCTACGAGTTAACAGTTAATGTTTTTCATCTGCTTTACTTAACCTAAGCTAGCTGTCCGTGCACTATGTCATTGTGTCTGCCACAAATTTCGTGTAGCATAGTATCGTTGAATCTGAAAACAACAATTTGTAATGAAGAATTAATTGTACACAACGACTCTTAACTTATATACAACAATTTTATGTATATAACCCAACTTATTGTAAAATAATTAAAGGGGGTTATTATGGATCATTTATTTATTTTTTTATTACCTAAATAGAAAGCTTGCAAGTCCCAAAAGGTTGATTCGCTCCAACCGGAAGTACGATTTTGGCTCGGTTCGGACCAATTTAATTTAATTCCCAATATGCGAGTTTGGTTGAGGTATCTTAAATAAAAAAAAGTTTTTCGTTCTAAAGATTGATTTTCAACCTATTTTTTCAATGGCAGGATATAAACTTGACGTTCGCCTGGTATCCAGAAACCAAAGTTCCGAATTTGAAGTCTCTAGCTCCACAACCAAATGTCGCATTAATTTCTAGCACTTACCCGATATTGTAACATAATGTTTGTTCTAATTCATTTATAATAACAAGCCTTAAATACAAAATTAAATTTGTATCCCAGATATCGAATACTGATCAAGAATGTAAACGGTTGAAATACTGATATGTTTAAAATATTCTTATGAGTGAATACAAATGAATTCATGAAATTGTGTGACCATCTTCTGTGTAAGTGTATAAAAAGCTTCCATTACCGCCATAAACAAACGAAAAACAAAAGCTTTTGCGGTACAGCTTTTTATACCATAATCGTGGCTTTAGTGTTAGATTCTCGATTCTAGTTTTGTCATTTGCCGGTTATATTCTATTAGTCATAAGCTTTGATAGTATACCTTATGACGCCACATCGCAACCTTGGATAAATACTGTGCGCTTAAGATAACGTCATCAACTCGCTGTCTCTGACGGAATTTGAAATAGTTTCATTATTCGTTTTATAATATTAACGTTAGTTAACTTAGATTAAAAGCAATCTCAACAGTTATTTATCGTTTGAGATCTTTAAATGGGCATTTCCACAAAAATGTCAACCGAGGCCAAAAAACGTTAAATTGATCAAAAATCCATATCTTGTAAAAGATTTTCCAGAAATGTAATTCAGATATTTATTTAAGCAATTTACGCTAGAAGAAATTCACCACGATGAGCATATCGATTCTACATTGTAATAAATTCACTTTTTCTATATTTTTGACCATTTTCTTAAAAATTTACTTCTAAAATTGACCGGTTGTATTCTATCGATTACACTAAGTAAGAGTGTTTCATCAATTTTTATTCAAATAGATCATTTTCATAAAATATACAAAGGCAATACAATTCAAGTTAATCAAATGAAATCTATTTTTATCTACTTATATTCAAAATTCAGTGGGATCTATATATCTAAAACTCTTTGTCCTGACTGACTGACTCACTGACTGACTCACTGACTGACTGAGAATCAACGTGCAGCCCAAACGGTAAAAGATAGAAAGCTGAAATTTTCACACAACATAGGTGAGATAATTTCATCGTGCAATAAGACGGCGTTTTGCGAAATTCGACCTGTAAGTGGGTCAAAATCAAGGTCAAAGGTCACAGAATTGCTTAGTATGAAAAACTTTTTTGTTTCTTGAGATATCTCAACTAAACTCACAGATTATATGTTTGGGGCTGTCTACAACATTCTGACCAAATTTGGTCAAAGTCGGATGACTATATCATATAGCTGCCATAGGAACAATCGGATGCAAAATAACCTTTAGTATGAAAAACTTTTTTGTTTCTTGAGATATCTCAACTAAACTCACAGATTATATGTTTGGGGCTGTCTACAACATTCTGACCAAATTTGGTCAAAGTCGGATGACTATATCATATAGCTGCCATAGGAACAATCGGATGCAAAATAACCTTTAGTATGAAAAACTTTTTTGTTTCTTAAGATATCTCAACCAAACTTACAGATTATATGTTTGGGGCTGTCTTTAACACTCTGGCCAAATTTGGTCAAAGTCGGGTTACTATATAATATAGCTGCCATAGGAACAATCGGATGCAAAATATCCTTTAGTATGAAAAACTATTTTGTTTCTTTAGATATCTCAACCAAACTCAGTGATTGTATGTTTGGAACTTTCTCCTACATTCTGACCAACTTTGGTCCAATTTGGATCACTATATCATATAGCTGCCATAGGAACAATCGGATACAAAATAACCTTTAGAATCAAAAACTCTGTTGTTGTATGAGATATTCTTAAAAACTCACACATTAACTCTTCTTGCTAAATTTTGAATTTTTCTCAAATTTAGCTTTTTCCCGCCAAATTTAGCTTTTTCCCGCCAAATCGAGACTTTTCCCGCCAAATCACTAAATCTGACTTTTAGCCAAAGGAAGAAGAAACATTGAAATCGCGGACAGCGAAAGTTGAATATTTCCGCTTTCTTTACAAAAAATGCTATATTATATAAATTTGTTAGAGCGGACTACTAAGGACCTTCTTTTCAATTTTGCGAGCGAAGCGTGCAGGGGACGGACCCCCTTATTTTGTGTTAATTTGTTAAGCCGGACAACTAAAGAAGCTCTATTAAATTTTTGCGAGCGAAGCGAACTGCGGGTTGGCGAGCGAAGCGAGCAGTTTAAGTTTGTTAAGCTGGACAACAAAAGATCTTCTTTTCAATTTTGCGAGCGAAGCGAGCGGGGGTTGGCGAGCGAAGCGAGCAGGCGCAGAGCCCCCTAGTTATCTTTATAAATTTGTACTTTTCATGGAATAACTCTAGTGCCGTGCCTTTCATTCATGAAAAGCTCTTTTACATTAAACTTTGAAGCATAGCTTTAGGCTGTGTATAATAAACACCACACTTCACAGCATTCATCACTGCCCTTAATAGTGCTACAAATGGATATTTGAGTTTTTTTGTAACATTGTTACGGTTTGATAGTTTCTACACATTTTGTCCAGGGCGGGGTATTTTGGAAAAGCAGAAAAGAGATTTTGATTTTTTTAAACATGTTAAATATTTTATTTTTGTTCATTATCTATTTCGAGTTTGAAAATTATTAAAAAAGTAAAAACTTTGTCAAAATAGGGTTTATCCTGCCGAAGTATTATGTGAACATTTGATTTATAAATCTATTCTAATACATTTTGTATCGTTCTAGTAATAAACTCTACTCGAGCGAGTTTCTTTTTATCTCCCTTGTTGACGACATTTAAAATGAACATCAAGTGTACCTAAATAAATATGAAAAATAGTATGTTAATTCTCATGTGACAAGCCCCATAATGTCAACTGCATTCATCTTCAGTCGATTTCAGCTCCACATACTCATACGAGTTTAAGCCAATTAAGCGATGTCCCATTAGTAAACAAGTTGATTAGCTTTTATTGCACTTTCCATTGTTTTTATTAGAATGTTTACTCTACTTAACAGTTATGGCACCTGGTCTATTTGCATGTTATTCAGCTCCTAGAACATTGATTATTCGAGTATGCAAAGAATCGCCCATGTTAATAGATTTTCTACTCTATAAACTGCCTTGAACTATTTTCATGTTTTCTAATTGTCTGTACGTATCCGGAGTGTGCATAGTACGAGTCGGAACGACTTTTGTTCTAACTAAATATTTAGTTCTAATTTAGACGATTCAATTAAGATTTCCGCCATGAATTCGCAGTCGCGAGTAAATCTGGATGACCGCACTCAATTTACGTTAATTCAGTTCTTTGCTCTGACACAAGACCAGCAACCCCATTCGCGGTCAGCTCAGTAAAAAAGTCTAAATAGTTTATACATATGTACATCATTAAGGTGCTGTTATGCTCATACTGGCAAGCAATTGAGATTAACGTTCGAGTGGGAGAAGAGCTTTAAAGGGGGTTTTGTTGATATCACTTTAAGACGATTTCAGCAATTCTCCGCATTATGAAAACGAGACGAGCCTCCACTGATTTTTACACACACTTCCATTTAATCAAACGTTGAATTGCTGATAATTTGTAGTGCTTTTGAGGCTTTGTTCGGCACAATCGAGACTAGGCAAACTTCAAAGATATGACCAATTCACATTGACGAATATGAAATCCAAAGGTCATTCGCTTTTCACTTTTGTATTTAAACCAAATGTATTGAAGCGCATTATATTTTGAAAGCTCGCAATTCTCACTTATTGTTGAAAAACACGAGTTTTGGAACCGGTTCGCTTTCAGTGGCCGTGCTTACAGACCCATCGCCAGAGGCAACAGTTGGCAAGGGCACCTTGAAATCGAGCCAACCCAAATGTGTGTACCACTACCAAATACATGTGCGTGTATGTGTTAACAAATTGTCGTATGGCTAAATGTTTTGTTTGGAATATTCAGTCGGTACTGCTTGTCGTCAACATGCCAAATTTCAAGAGCTCTCGCAAATTACATCAGCATCAGCATCAGAATGCGCAGGCGAAATCGGAATAAGGGCTGAGAGTGCATCACGATGTCTGCTGACTGCCGGCTATGTGTGAAGTTGGTCGCCTGTGACGCATCATGCATTGGCACTCTTGCTTTCTGCTCTCTCTGGTCGTATGTGCACCTGAATAGGTACCTAAACAAAGTCCAATTTAAAAATAAATCTTTAAAAGAACTTTAAAAGTTTGATTTGCTTCATGGTTGCTGTCACATTTTTTCGTGGGACTTAACGTCGAAAATTACGATTTTAACCTCTTTTTCCTACTTTTCACACAAAAAGTGTCTCTTTTGCAGTTTTCAAAAAAATTATAAAAAATACTAGCAAAAATATTTTTGAAAATTTTTTTTTTGCAGTCACTCTTAGAATTGTTTAAAGAATTTTTCTGCATCAAAATAATTTTTGGAAAAAATCGAAGAAAAGAGTTGAAAAATTGACTTTTTTTAAAATTCAAAATTTTCGATGGGTACCTAATGGGTTAATGAAATTTTTTCATTATTTGAACGGGATTTAATTGAATAAAAGATTAATATAAGAAACCCGCATCAAAACATCTTTAATATACGCAAATTTAACAAATTTATGCTGTATGAAGACATTAGTGGTTCACTGCATGTACCAATAAATCGCATTCCGAAAAAATCGAATTTCAGAAAGAAAGAACTCACATTAAAGAATATAGAATATAATAAATTTTAAATTAGACCAGGACATATGGAATATCTGCATCATTAACTTAAAAATCGAATTATTGAGCTATGACATTCGTAAAGTAAAAAAACAATATCTACATTCTACTCTTCGGTTAACCTTTATTTTGAACGGTTTTTTTGATAAAAAAAAGCAATCAGTGTAAGGTGAAGGTATATCAGAGTCGAACCACTGCTTAACTTAAAATTTCTTGCGTGCTTTTTATCACAACAACAACTTAACTCCAACATTAATTTCGCTCTCTGCTTTTTGCACGCTCTTGCTCTGCTCTCTCTGACTCGATAACAGCTGGCCTTACGTCAACTCATGCAAGTTTAGATATAAACACACGTTGTAAGTGTGTGTGTGTGTGTGCGCAAGAGGCCAAGGCACGAGAGCGGCAAAACTATTTATTTACAAGGGGAAACTTGGTGATCGACGTTACAGTCTGTTTTGCAGCGTCTCGTCCGCAGGCCGCACGCGCTCCACGTTTGGCAAAGCGACCAAAATTTGCACAAAAAGTTTTTGTTTTCAGTGATAAAAACAAACAACGCGTGTTAAGTGATAAAATAAAATTGCCTGATACACTCAGCCAGAAACACAGACGGAAACTCAACATCTTGAATAATATTTGAGTTGTCGCAAACAAAGCGGGACGATAAAAGTAAAAAAATCAATACAACTCTTTTTACTCGTGAAATAAATAAATAGACGCCGCGTGGCGTCAAGTGGAGTTCTTCAAAGTTGAGATAAGCAGAGTTCGATAGCTGAATTTCATCAGGACGCAAGAGTTGCAAAACAAAATGAATGCCAACGCGTAAGTTTGAAATATTCATAATTAAAGCATTTACATTTATCAAAGTACATATTTCACTTGCATTTGCACACAGTTTGCAAATTGCATAATTGTCGATTTAGAAAAATAGCAGACGGTCTGTCTGTAAAGTTAGGAGGTGCTTTCACTTTTCAACCCCCGAAAGCTTTACATGCTATCAACACACAGGCAGACTGACGCAAACACATACATACACAGAAAAAAAAATGCCGTTCTAAAATCAAGTTTAAAATACTTGAATCAAGCCTGCATTTTTTAAGTATGTTTCCAGGATTAAGCTGAACAATCAAGCCTGAATCGGGATTAAAATGGGAAAATAAGCCCAAATTACTTGATTCTCTCTCAGCCTCTCTCATTTCAACTGGTCTGGTGGCTCAGTGGTTAGAGTCGCCGACTTGTTTGAAACAGACCTGGGTTCGATTCCCACCAGTCAATTGCATTCAAACATTTTCTTCACTAAAAAAAAAAATGTTAAAAAAAAACAATAAAAAAAATAAAATAAAAAATATTAAAAAAAAATTAAAAAAAAAAAACTAAAAAAAAAAATAAAAAAAAAATAAAAAAAAATTAAAAACAAAAAAGTAAAAAAAAAATTTAAAAAAAAAAAATAAAAGCAAAAAAATAAAAAAAAAATCTTAAAAAAAAATTTAAAAAATAATTTAAATGTAACAAAAAACATTATTTTTTTTAGCCTGAATTTAAGAATTTTTGAATTTTAGAATTGAAAAAATCAAGTATTTCATACTTGGTTTAAGCAAATCCGGGATTACCCCACTTTTGACATCGTTTCGGATTGAATCCGGGCTAAATATCCCGGATTTTTTTTTCTGTGTATGTAAGTCTCACGCACATGTACATATGTATGTATGTATGCTCAGAAATGTGTTTTCGCAGTTGTGATAAAAATACCCTGTTTTGTTTTTATTTTAATATTTGCCACTTTGCGTCGTGGTTCACTTATTCCTCTCTTTCGGCCTCTTACCCATTCGCGACACCTTTTATACCCTGTATACGACGAGTACCTGACGTTGATCACGTTTGTTTCAATCAATTTCTCTTAAAAATGGTAAATAAAAAAATGCATTAGTGCGGAACATTGTTGGCAATACTCGCAATACGTTGGCAGCAACCTGTTTGTTTATTGAATTCGTATCAAGGCAGCGTGTAGGAGCATAGGAACTCGTGTAGGGTATCTTGTGGACAAGCAGCCTTTCATTTCTTGTATTTTGCTTTGTTATTGTAGCAAGAGTTGCTTATCGCAATTCGTCTATGCGTCCGCAAGTGCCAGACAAGGACTTAGTTGGAAAGAATTTTGATGGTATATCAGTTGGTATCGGAATCAGACTCTCTAGAAAGTGTAGAGAAAAATCTAAACAAATATAAAATAATATAGCTCGCTCGTGACTAAATTTGAAAATTCGCCAATTGTTTATAACTCACTAAGTTGGCATTGCAAAAGCATCGTAACTGTGTACATTAACAAATTATTAAGCAGTTTAACACGTGTTGCAGTCCCCAGAACTGTGCATAGTCTCTTAATGGCGACCTTGTAGCTGTGCTATTCGGTTTATTTAGCTTTTGAATTGCATTGGACAGCTTAACCTTTGGAGCATTAATTACAATTCCGCGAGGTAATTTTAACTCAACTCAGGTGATTCCGAACTACTTTTCGCTTTCCTGTAAAAAAGCACAACTTAAATAATTCATTTAATTTATAGTTTCAGAGCAAAAGCAGTTAATCTCTTCTTAAAACTAAACAAAAACAGTTAAAATGGAAATATTTCATGATTTTTATGGTTGTTGATAAATTGATGAAACTCTTTCATTACTAAATGCTTATGCTTCCCACTTAGTGTTAACACTCGCCCTTATTCTATACACTTTTTCAATTTTATTTTAAGCTAAGTAGCTAAAAAATGTGTCTTTATTCAACTTGTGACAACTGTATGTAAATAAATTCGTCATATTCAATAGTTGCCCCTGTTATCTTTCAAATCAATAAAAATATAAGTCAATTGCCAGCACGTTTTCTTAGACGAAGACAGAAATAGCTATTGGTTAATAAACACAAAAGTTATAGAACAAGGGCTTTCCCACTGCAATAAGTGCATTGGACTTTGTAAAGACGTACATATATATTTGATATCTAATCTTTATTCTTTTTAGGATTCTATTGAAACTGTTATAAATATTCCCGCTAAGTGTTCGAGCCAATGAACTGCTTAGCCTTAAGTAATTGCCAACAATTTACAATGCCAAATGAAATGCATTTTTTAGAGCATTTAAAATTATCGTGAAGTAAAGCTATTGGCCAGGTGTGCGCTTAAATCTATCGCAAACTTGGCCAACAGCTGTCCCGTTTTTGTTTTGTCTTTAATTAGTTAGTTATTTTGGTCAATGCGAATCGGAATCGGAATCGTTGCGAATTTGCTGACAGTGTGCCATTTCCTCAGAGTTCTTGTGCAAATAAGAGTTTATCACATTTAGTTATCTTAAAATACAACGCGTCGCGACGTGGCTAAATTAAGAATGTTTAATTAATTAGCAACATTTATTCGATCGCATCAGCAAATAAACATCCTAAAAGACGAAGCTTGTAATTTTTCTCCAAATGTTGTTTTAACGGACAGGGCTACTTCCGTCTTTATAATTTACTTGGAAAGTATTCAGGAATTGATTTGCTTATGGAATACAGAACAATAATGGTTACTGTATATGTCATTCTAAATCTTTTCAATTTCAAAGTTTTAATATATGGACATATTATACTTGTGGTGATCTGGCATCCCCAATATTTCCGATACGATATTTTGTATTATTATTATTATATCGATATTTCGATATATTCGTATTAAGCATCACTAGTACTCTTGTACATCTCTCTCTTCTGATTCTGACTCTTGACCAAGCAACATCATACCTGTTAAATAAATCATACTTATGGGTAGTGCAAACATAATTAATCTTCGTCATTATTGATGAGTAAACAGTCACCAACTACCCATATACTGATTTGGTTTTTATGCTGCAACACTTAATTTTGCGTGAAGATCAGCATTTGTGATAAACAATTACATCTAAGCTTCAAGCATTTACTCAAAAATGTTAAGACCGGCTGATTCTAAAAGTATGTAATAATAGGTGCAATGAAATTTCAATTTTTAATTCCCTAAATCGTTAATATTATTTACAATTAATTAAAGCAATCTCTTATCAATAATAATTAGTTAGTTACAAATAATCCAAATAGATTTTTGCAAATAATCAAAAACAAAAGCCGAAAGAAGAATTTATATTTTTTTATAAGCTAAGTAAATTAATCGAAAATAGAAACAACATATTTGGAGGATTCCAGAACCAATCAAATTAATTTTGTAGATGGTCAAAGTCTTGTGAACTGACGATTTAAAGGAAGAAATATTCATTGAAATGGCAAGAAAAATACTTTCATCTTTGAAACAACGTATAGCTCTATAACAGTGGTGTCCAAAATGTGTATTTTCCTATCCTGAAATCAAGCAACCAATGCTTTCAAATACAAAAAAAAATATTTAAGAGATTTGGCGAGTTCTAAAAGGTATGTAATTGAAATTGAATACAGCGGTGGCCAAAAGTATTTTGGCACCCTTTAAAGTTAGTTCTAGCCAAATTGTGAGCTTACTTCATGGAAAGTTTGGTATCAATGGAAAGGTCTCTTGAATTCCTTTTGAATGATGTAGTACTTTTCTTAACCCATTAAGTACCCATTGAAATTTTCGAATATTTGTAAACGTCAACTTTTTCAACTTTTTTTCTCGATTTTTTAAAATAAATGTTGTGATGCAGAAAGTTTTTTTAAACAATTTAAATAGTAACTGCAAAAAAATTTTTTCAAATATCTCTTCGCTAGTATTTTTTATAATTTTTTGAAAATGGCGAAAAAGGCCCTTTTTGCATGAAAATGAGGAAAAAGTGCCTTTTTCGCCATTTTCAAAAAATTATAAAAAATACTAGCGAAGAGATATTTGAAAAAATTTTTTTGCAGTTACTATTTAAATTGTTTAAAAAAACTTTCTGCATCACAACATTTATTTTAAAAAATCGAGAAAAAAAGTTGAAAAAGTTGACGTTTACAAATATTCGAAAATTTCAATGGGTACTTAATGGGTTAAGAAAAGTACTACATCATTCAAGAGGAATTCAAGAGACCTTTCCATTGATACCAAACTTTCCATGAAGTAAGCTCACAATTAGGCTAGAACTAACTTTAAAGGGTGCCAAAATACTTTTGGCCACCGTTGTAAGTGTTGATATTGTACATAATATTGTGACATTCGAAAACATGTTAAAAAAAAATGGTACCTGTGACATTAAAGTATCACCAGCATTTCGAACGGATGTTTTCAAAAGCAGTTCTCTTTAAAAACTTTAGAGATTTTTGGAACACACCTGATTATATTTGTAGGTACCGTATAAAAAAAGCTTTTAATTTTCCATTGCATATGCTCAGTAGCACTTACTTTTTCAATTGCATACTTCTCGGCACCTTTTAAAATACTGTCGGCGTCTTACAAATAAAAAGCTGATTGCTATGAAATTTCTCATAGTAATTATTTTTTTACTATTATGATACAGTAATAAAAAGTGTTGCAATCAGCGTCACAATTATTTACAAACACGTTACAATTTAACATGGTTTAGCAAAAAAAATGGATTTTTAAGAGTTGAATAACAAAAGCACTCAGGTAAATTATTTGAAATGAGGTGCTTATAGCTGATTATTGTGGTACGTGATTATAATAACTTTAATTGTATATAATAACATATGTATTAACTTTGATAACACACAAAAGATCATCCATAAGTTACACTATTCTATCTCGTGACGACATTAACAAGATTCATTCGATCATAGGTTAGGCATTCCAGCGTCTCTAATAGCTCAACTTTATTTGCGCACTGTGCAAACACTTAATAGAATGCTAAACAAATTAATCAATACGTGGAAACAGAAGTAGATAAACTAAAGTCAAGTACTCTCGATATACTCGATACTGATACTCAGCAGGTGCACTGTGAAACCGTTGTCGGTAGTCGATTGTATCGAGTTTATTTGATTCACCCTTTGGAAGATTTTCCCAGTGCTCATCTGTACTGTGATTGGCTGACGATTTGGCGGTGTGTTTGCTACGTATACGTAATATGAAAGCAACAGGTTTTATGAATTTGATTAAATTAACAAACGATCTGCCGATCTGCCGATCAGCTGGCTACAGGCTTACTTGTTGCTCTTTATCTTGATTGCGACAGGGTATTTAGGGAACTTTGAGTGGGTAGGACTCTTGTCAGTTGCTACATTTTTACAGGGAGCAATGGACTTGATAAGTCCAGGGTCATGTCGGGTCATATTTGGAACTAGTCATTTATTGTAATCTATTTTGCATGTGTCACACTGTCTCGATTGTCTTATCAGTCAGTTTTTTTTTTTTGCTTATCAGTAGCAGCCGGCTTGGTCCAGCTGCCCATAGAGCTGCTAACTTTCAGTCTCATCCCAAACCCGATCGGAGCTTCATAAATGCGTTTAGCCCAAGTTCTGCTTCAATTGCAACAGCTTCGGTCCGAGTTCTGTCCTCTGTTAAGGCGAA